>JBDJHY010234488.1:0-10957 GCA_039654485.1 Withania somnifera
GTGGAGGTCACTATTGCCCGTACTATCCCTTCCTGGTTTATAATCTCGCAACAGAGGGCAATAGTGTCGTACACTCTTTATAATCTCAAAGCGGAGGTAAAAATCAAGTTTCACTTTTGAAACATCTAAGGTATGATCACTATACATACCTAATAAATAGTCTAAAACGGTCTAAAAATACTAACTGGAACCCGTGGGATGTCACCCAAGCCTTAGTCACAAGGTAAATCCTCTCCTAGCCCAACTACGATTCCGAGCCATGAGTAATCAAACCAAAGATGTCATAGTTGCCCAGAGGGTGCCCGTTATAGGTACTCACCAAATAGGGAAAAACATGGAGATACCATAGCTTTATCTAATACAACTAACTCCTAGTATAGCATCAGGCTAGGTCACAATATCATCACATAGGGATACTAACTATCTGTCAAACCCATCGTCTAGGTACAATATCATCACATAGCACTGCTAACTATCCAGCAACAACACATCCATCTATCTATGGTGAAGTGTTCGTACATGCCCTAATCAAATGCAACACCTCAGCTAGAAAACAGAATAATCATCCTACCTAGATTAGCTCTAAAGCCACAAACCTAAATCAGGGGATAGCTACTAAACTCTGGCATGTAGTATAATCCCTTCCTAACTAGTCTATGTTTCAAAGTCATCATATACAAATGCGCATCAAAGGTTATACTCCTCCCTCAACCATAATATGTTCTAGAGTTGATATCGAACACGTGGGTAGGTAAATACATCCCCAAGGTAGGTAACAAAGCTACAAGCAAGCTAAGTAGGCCGTAAGTAGGAAAAAAATAACATAGAGGGGCTCCGTCTGGTAGTCCTATCCTTGATCTGGCACTTTACCATACATATGCTACAATAATACTCATTCTAAGGAAAGCAGACTATAGCTTTCCTAATGATGATTCAAACCTCAAAAGTCATAATGGGAGAAGCAGAGAACCACAGAAGAGATCGGCACCGCAGGAATCTAGAAAAACATAATCCACAAGTCAAGGGAGTAAAACAAGACCAATATTGCTATATAAATAGCAAGGTCAAAATCCGACTAAGAACTGTTCTAAAAAACCCTAATAGCTCAAAAAAAGAAAATATTTATACCAACACATAGAGAATAGCTCATACATCAGATGGTATGAGATACGACTTAAACTCACAGTCGAAAATGAAGATACAAGCCTTGAAAGTTTATGTACTATAGAAAATTTTATTACAGTAGTAAAAATGCGAAATTACCTAGTAGAAACAATCATAGAACTACTGGGATATGATTCCATGAAGGAAAACCACAAATTATACCTCTAACAACACTCACACAAGCTCAACTTCCATGGAAATTTGAGAGAAAAGGATGAATCCTTGTCAATAAAATGAAATAAAGAACCTTATATAGGCCTGCTAGGTCTCCTACCTGAGAAAATAAAAGAAAGAACATTATATAGGCCTTCCAGGTCTTCTATCCAATCATGGACCACCACCAATCAAACACAACCACTGCCCACCTTACCTACACAATATCTGCTCACCGCCACCCAATCACGATGCTTTGACACCCAGCTAGCCCTGATTTGAATAGTTGAGCCTCATAATTGAAAAATGTCCGAGTTAGATGATCCATGTATGGAATCTTTACGTAGTCGATATTTCTGACTTAATGGAATCAATATTTAAAGGAATTTATACTATAAAACTACTAGGGAACCAACCTACTGATCCCAGCTAGTTATAAACGACTTGGGTCAGTTACAAGAATGCTCTAAACGCACAGAAACCACTAGAATCATAAAAATATCCCCTATGGCTATTATAGAAATACAAGTAAGCCCTCTAGAATGATCATGTAATAATTTAATTAGATAATACAGGTAAGATAGCTAAAGTATCATGACAAAAAAAATCTAACCAGAAAGTGCAAGTAATCTATCATGAATGACTCATCAAATGATAGCCTAACTAGAACTGGACCACCATAAGTCTAGAAGGAACAAATAATAGAAAATAGAACCCGAATGCCACCCATAAGCACGATGGATACAAATAATATGAATGGTTCCATAAAATACAATGTGGGATGACTTCCATGTTTAACAAGAAGAATGTACTCCTTATCCACATCACTCAAGTCTCATAAAGGCACGACCCATGGAAGAATCAAACCGTATGACTCTCCCTCCCCCATATACTCCTTCTTCAACACTCTCAACCCAGAACGACAGTACCCATAGAGGAACACACCCATATGCTTTGAATGAAATTGATTCGAGACTAAAGGCATGTCACTTGACTGAAATTAAGACAGGACTAAAATCATCTTATTTTATCCTTTTGGAAATCCAGATCCACTTGATAATCTTCCTAAATCCTATTTTAAAATATGAATTTGCAATGAGCATAGGAAAGAAAATAAGCCAATTGATTACCTAATAGCTAGTCTATGCACTAGTATCTAAAGGATCCAAAACCATCTCACAGTAAAAATAAGACTCTCCAAGTGTAAACAAACCTATGGATTTTAGAACAAAGATATAGGTATATAAATGTATACTAGAGTATCATAAACAAGGTAGGCTACTCTCAAAAATCGTACAAAGGCCCAAACTAAGATCTAGCAAGCAGAAACCTTGGCCTCAGGTCAACAATATCATAATAACATAGGAAATTACTTGAACAAATATGATCAAACTTAAATTGAATAAAGGAGCACACACTCTAGCGCCAACCTACTCCAATATAAACTAAGGATCCCTCTTTCGACTCTTAAACTAAACAGTATCACTTAAGCTAAGAAAAACAAACTAAGTTAAGCATTGAAAGTGAATCTACCCCAAACCCCCTCCCCTCCTCCATTAGGCCATAATCAAGAAAATATAATAAAATAGACGTAAGCCTACCATCGTGCAACCATAGAATATACTAAGCAACTAAGCTAAAACTGAAGAAAGAGACTGAAACCTAACACTCGCCCGAACCACAATCCCCCAAGGAATCCAACCTAAGGAAAGCTACTAATCAACATAATATAAGGATTATAAAAGTTATCCTAATACTACCAAGCATCCCAAATTGAGCCCATGAGGGAAATAATTACCTATATTAAGGATTTACAGGGAAACTCAACTCTAAGGTCATTAGGTAAGTAAATAAATCCATACTGACCTAAGTAAAGTGTAACCAAGCATTAAAGACCCTAAAATTATTAGCAAGTCACCATTCTTATACCATAAACAAGCAAAGTCTAAAAATTGGTAAGTGATAACTTACTTGAAGGCCGAACAATATGCTCAGGAACATGGCACCGGAGTCTTTCCCCTCCGAGAAGCTCTTGATTTCTTCCTCATTATCAAAAGGAGAACCTACTCGTCATATAAGAATAGTAATACTGATATTGAAATTTTACATTATGGTCAAAAATCAAATACCCGCTAACTAAATTAAAAAATAAACACATCATAAGGTACCTCGTAGATCCAAAACATATTATAAAAATATGCGCATGATTAGAGTCCAAATTGGGGTCCAAGACATCCCAAAAATATAAAAGGAAAAACAAGAAACTTCTAGTTAATTAATAAGAGATTTGGCCGAAAACTTATGCAAAATAAGAGAGAAATGAATGCGGAACAATAACCTAACATTACAAGATAAAATTGATGATACAACACCATAAATCCAATATATAAGGTTCAACAAAGGAGGAAATGTTAAAAATGACTTCAAAAATAGGCAGAAGAAAATATATACAACCATCCCCCTTTTTATGATTGTGGGGGTTGGATGCAAATGTGGGTTTACCTGACCCAACCCACCACAGACATAGTATCGTCTTCGCATAGTATCGTCTTCACATATGTGGAAAAAGAAGCAAGATGACCCAATTTGAGCCTTCTCCATAAATGCAGAGGACTGCTACAAATGCGAAAGGTAGGCTTCTCAGACCCTTGTTAACATGGTGTCTCACTACAAATGCAGTTAAGGAATGAGGCCTGCACCAGCACCAGGTACACCAAAAAAAGCACAAAGAAGCCAAAGTCCCTAATATCCCCTCAAAGTATGTTCAAAACCTGATAAATATTAAACAAATATGCTAACCAACTAGAAACAATATTCCTAACTCTTCATAATTGACAAATGACCATCTGAGGTCATTTTCCCTGAGATGTTGAACAAAGTAAAGACCTTCCAGACTTACCATAAAAATCCAACCAATTGCTTAAAACAAGCTCTAAGACATTAGGATCCCAAAAAAAGGTCTAACTAACCCAAACTCGATGTTTCAGAGCATATTGAACTATCCGAATTTGAATCTGATACTTCAATTTTAAAAAGTTGGTGATGTTTCCATCTTCAAACTCACAGTTTTCTCGTCCAATAGTCAAAAACAAAACTAAAAGGTCTTTGACCCAAACCATGAGTCCACCCAAACCAAAATATACCCTTTAAATCCAATATAACTGTCAAAATTCTATTTAGAACATCACTTCTATAATATGACTAAATTCAACTATTTCCAGACTCAAGCTCTAAAATAGGTAAACTAAAATAAAACTCAAACGAACTGCTCGTGGCCAAACTACTGGCCTTAGCAAGTCATAATAACTTAGGAAGCTATATAGGAAATAATACAAAAAAAAATTAAAAAAATAATCTAGAGGATCATTATAAGAATAATATAATTAGAACTAAGGATAATATTTTATTTTTGTAATTGTAAAGTTTGTATTATCTCAAAACTCAATGTCCTCATGTATATGAAATATCTAGTATACAATAAAAAAGGTAATTATGTTACATTTTTCTAATTGGGCAGCTTAAATTTTACTACTACAACCAAAACCAATTAGATAGGACTCAAAAGAAGAAAAAATATATGTATACAGAAATTGAGATATTTTACTCCAATTCCACTGGCCTTAGGATAGATTTCCCCTAGGGATTCTGGCCATGGCCAACCATCTCACCACTAAACCCCCTCTAGAGGTCGTCAGACCACAGAAGCCACCGGTTAACCAAATGAAAATGGAATGTAGACTATATACCTAAATAATTATTAAAAGAAATCTTGTTGGACAAGAATATGTGACTCAACTAAACCTAAAACACCACAAATATGGTCTATGTCACTAGAAAAATAATAAATCCATAAATCTATCTGAAGAAGAGAAACTGAGAATCTACCAACACTAAAGACACTACGTTATCATCAAATTAAAGGGAAAATTTTCTCATCAATACCTCAAGTACAAGCTGGTAAACTTATGGAACCCCATAAAAATCACATACTAATTTATTTAGGATGGGATTTTTATATTGCAAAATTTAGCTAGTAAGAAAACATGATAAAGAACTATATGGAGGACCCTAGCTCATCCTAGGGGAACTTTCTCACAGTGAAATATTATGAACCCATTTTACTTCATCAAGAATCATCTATCACTCATAGTGCAATCTAGGTGAGACTACCACAACTTCTAACTGAATTATCTAACAGGTTCATTCTCGAGAGAGGGACATAATATTAGGAGCACTATTGATGATAGATACCTGTATATCAACCACATTTGGAGGAAGGTACGTCAAGATCTGCATCTAAGTCCTAATGGGATTTCTAGACAATGCGAGTGGGATGATAGGAAACTATCTCTAAGAAGTGATCAATGAAAGGGAGGGAACTCTATGCTCTGGGTGTGAAAGATTGGCCACACCTCATTAAGATGCACATACACAATACCAAAAGCCCAACCCTAACAAAACAAAGAAAGATACCTTCACAAAAATTAGTATGCACGACCAATAGTAAATGGTTCTCTACAAGGAGCAAGGCCACAAGCTAGTCAAATATCCTAACAAACTACTTATAACATAGGTGAAAGTATAAGATATGACAATTGGTATTTTGTTGCTAAATCCCTCTCCCTCACCCTAACCACAACATTAGTAAACTTTAATTCAGAAACCATCAATTTTAATTAAACGGATAGAAATTCTCTTACAAACAATGGGAAAAAGGAAATCGAACATGAAAAAATCAATGATTTTAGGTGGGAATATAATGACCCCATGATGGGGCCTTCCATAAGTCAATTAGGAAAACCCTAATTGATTAGGAACAAAAATAAAGTGATGCAACATCATACAAAAACATGTCTTATTTATGTAGACACAGTGGTGATAAACCATAAACCACCCCAATGGATATTCTCCCATAATAATCAATTCAACAAAACCATTAGGTCCCATGCTAAAAAACATATCCCCTCCTCGAAAAGAGACCTCAATCTCCCATCACTGAAATAATAATTGTCAGCTCTTCTATTGAGACCCCAACTTTTATGGAAGAGAACAATCATAATATTTTTTTACTTGACATAACCATGACAGTTGTGTGAATTAACTTTGCCAAAAACCTCTACTCTTTTAGAATGTTAACAAAGCCTTCTACTCCAGAATTTCCCCTTCTCATATAAAAATATCTAGAACTGAACCAAAACCCAAATTTAATATTGGTAATGAGGGAATCCTCTTTTTTATCACAAAACTGCCATCGAAAATCCATATTCAAGAGTCCTTGGCTAGAACTTGCACTAATGGACAAGTACTTAACATTGAAGGTAGCCGTAGGTCACCAACATAGTCATTATAGTAAAGGATTTCAGATACTTGATATAGCTGATAAGAAAGGGTATGAACAACACAATAGTAGAATTTGGGCAACAAATAATGATCCAAAGTTGTCCTCTAGTCAGAAGTCTAAGGGTACATCAGCCAAATTTCATTTGAATACCTAAACATACTTATGAATCAAGTCCAATAGTAGATTCCTTTCTTCTTACAACCATAACAGACCAGGATATAGTAAACCCCCGCTTCATACAATGGACACCGATAGGAATATCAGTACACCAAGGACCTACCAACGTGGCAGGAGTTCCATCTATATCAAATTCCTATTTTTCTATCATCAAGTTAGAGCTATGATAATCAATTACATGATCTTTTCCCTTAGAGGATGTAACAAAAAATCCATTTCTTTTGATTTCCAAGACTGATTTTTCATTACCTAGGGAGAGAACTTAGGTTTTTTTTAACATTAACTGCATTTCATAGATTTTCTTTATTTACTTCTACATTTCTAGGATCAATTTCAACAAAACTATATACATTTCTTAATTTATTATTTTTAACATGGAGACTTTTAAGTGTCAATCACCATATGATTCAATCATGTTAATTATCTTCTTAGCATAAGTATGAATAAATCTTTGATTTTAATGATGTTTACCTAAGAAATGGCATCCTCGTCATTCCATTAGTGTATGAATAGCTCTGATGAACCTCTTTCCGCCTGTTCTCTAGAGTTCAAGAACAGATTCTTTCCTATCCCTTATCTTTTATTTTAGGTATTTATTTTAACACCAATGATTGATCATCCTCATTACCTTCATTATCAGATTACTCATTTGATAAATTCCATATCGTAGCCCACCCTTTTTTTAAAATTTTATCCGCTTGCTTAGAGACACTCAATTGTAAGGAAAATACTCCTTTCATTCAGCCACATTGTCATAACTATTCATTTCCACCTAGTCTCACATAATAGACACTACTTGATGAATTAATCAGAACAACCAAACTTGTTAAAAACTTCAATATTCATTATAGGTGCTCAAAACTTAAGGGAATGACTCTGTTAAAGAGACCACCTTTATTAATTATGTATAGAAATCAATAAGTTCGCAATGTCAATTCATCATTATCAAATTCATGATCTTGAGTAGCCTTATGATCATGTTCATATCCTTCTGTTTTGTAACACTTGCATTTCTAAAGTTTTTTCCCCATAGTTTTTTAGATTACCTATGAAATTATCCATGGTTAGTGTTTCTAGGTCTCTTGATTCGATTATTTCATTGACCTTTCTTTTCCATGTCTCAAGAAATATATATGTTGACACTCAAAATTTACCCTCCTCTAACTAATAATGGATTTGCCTATCTTTTTTAAAATACCTAAAGTGTTTTTGTTGAAATTTTACTAAGCTTAAAATGCCATGATTTTTGTGAAAATGACCTTTATTAAATATCTATTTTTTAAATAAAAATTACAATCCCAAATGAAGTATATACACCTATATAAAAGATGTATCCTAGTATATATACATGCATAAGGGCATATTTGTGAAGATTTTATAACTTTTTTGAAAAGTTATGATGTGTATACATGTCAATATATGCATTGTACCATCTAATTTTTGAAAATGCATTGTTAAATGTATAATACACATAATTATGTATTTTATATACATTATTTGATAATTTATTTTGTTAATTGATTAATTAATTTTAGTTATGAATTCAATTTTTGACATCATGACAGATTATTTTTTATTTTAACTATTTATATTTTATTATTCAATAATAAATTCATATTTATATATATGTGTGTGTGTGTCTATGTGTGTAAGTGTGTGGCCTCTTTTTTATTTTATTTTCAATTGGACCAACCTTTTTCCCTTTTAAATTTTACCTGGACCAGTCCAATTAGTACACTGACCCATTCCAAATCCCTTTATTTACCCCTAACCCTTGTCTAAAGTCCTATTTCCCTTTACCCCTAATTCACGAACTTTATATCAACGCCTCATTTTATCATTGTATCTCTTCAATCATCCTCGAAGCTACGTAAAGCTTTTGATTATGTGACCCATCTTTCCTTGTCAACCTGCATAGATGAATGAGGTCCTAGCATTTTATGGATGTTGTACCATCGTACTATGCCATGTTGAGGTTTTTCCCCTATGGATGAGGTATGATTTTTGTGCTCTCCTCATACATTTTCATATATTTTTAAAGGCCAATAATTGCCTTGCGATTGTTTACCTCTCATTTCCCTTATTTAAATTTGAAATGCAAAAGAACTGAAGGCCCGAGATCTTTTTGGTTTTTGAATGAAAGGATGGGATTATTTTTTTTGCTAGTTTTATTTCTATTTCCCCTTTATTTGTTGGCTTGGTGAATAAGCTGTGATTTTGTTATAAAATCCTTTTTCCCTCTAGGATTTTGAGAAAGGTTTATAATTGATTTAGGGTTCTGCTGAGTTCTTAGTTGATTTTTGATATGAAATTCGTAGTTTAATATTAGATCATAAGTATAAAGGTTGATAATAATGTTTAGTGATGTGGTTTTAGGCTAGAAATTCTACTGTGTTATCTTATGTTTAGCTCTTTAGGTTTAAATATAAGTCTATAAAGTGCTAAGTAAGGTAAAATCAGAGTGAGCCTCGATCCTTGGCATTTTCCATTTAATGGAGGTTTCCTTGCACTCCCTCAAGGGTTTTGGTGGGCTTCTGAGAGATTTGAATTGCTCTTTATTTTTATTTTAAGGTCTTTAAGTTGTTTAGTGGCTTTGCTTTGGTTCCTGCAACACAAAAGGTAATCTATTTTTCCTTTGCTCTTATTTTACTCCTTTACATTCTCTATTGTTTGGTCCAAGCTACTTAGTTGTTATTAATGGTCACTGGTTGATATTACTTGATCATTGTGGTCTTATTTGATTCTATTTGATTGTTTATTGTAAAGAACATGGTTTGTTGCTTGTTCTTATCACCATGGTAGGTTAGACATAGTTGTTAGACATAACTTACTTTGATTTGGATTTTACTTTGATATATACAGGATTCTGGAGGTGGTTTACAGGATTTGGTGTTACTGTTGACTAAGCAGAATGTCATTACTAGTCATCTTGGCTCATTGTTTGTATGCTAAGCTAGTTAAGAAGTTAATATTCATGCCTGAAATGAAATTATTTAAACTTATCTAGTTGTCAATATTACTTGTGATGGTTCAAATAAAATACGTTCTTTTTTATATCATAATATTTGGTTTTAATTTTATAGTTAAATAAAATTGATTTTTCCTGCTGGGACTTAGTTTGATAGAATTAAAGTTTAATCATGTCTCTATAATCACTTAGAGTAAAATGCTTTCCCTTTGCTAATTGTAGTCCGGTTGTGTCTTGTTTTCTGATGCTTCTTTGAAGTTGAATACTAATTTGATAAAGGCTATGTGTTTGACCTGCTGCATGTAAATTGGTATTGTTTTTGAGTGGATTTTTTAAAGCTAAAATAATGTGTTATGATGTTGTGATCATGATGTGATTTCCAGTAGCTTTTTGCAGTTGAGGATGTATCGCCATTCTGCTAACTATTTTTAAATGCAAATTTTGATTAAATTCTCTATATTTTTTTTAAAATAGGAGATTTTATTAATATTATAGCCCTAATATTTTTCCGTTAAAAGGTTCTTTTCTTTCAAGGTAAGGGCTAAAGTATTCTGGTTTCCTATGTGATGAGTACAGTAAGGGAGGCTATCATTATGCCACTAGTCCCTTGTTTTCAAGATGATCTTGAAATAATCATCTTGACACCCCAAATTATAAAGTAAAAACCATATTGTAATTTTAAATATATCCTTATATGAGACTTTACTTGTTACCCTCTTAGACTCTTGTTTTTAGTTTTAATATGATTTGAAGGGTGAGAATCTTAATCTTACTCACCTCATTCCTCATTTACCTAAAATGATTAATGACAAAATTGAGTGCAAAGAAAGAAGTATACTTGTGAGTTGGAACCTGGAAATTCAGTGTTTGTTTTATCTATCCTGGTGGCCTATATCTTACAAGGGTACCTAAGAGGAGTATGAGCTAGTGTGAGATCAATTCATCTCAAGAAATCAAAAGGTGTGAATTTATATGGGCTAAGGGAAAAAGGACATTTAAATGTCCTCTCCATTTCTTTTAAGTGATCTAAAAAGAAAAATTATCTTATTTGAAGTGTTGACCTTGTTTTGTGTGTATCATACCCTTAGACTTGCATGTTACTCTGAATAATTTCCTTGATAATGTAATAAAATATTTCCCTGATTTTTGTTATT
>JBDJHY010234499.1:0-10957 GCA_039654485.1 Withania somnifera
CAAGATACATTACTGTGAGTTATTGGGGTACTTGAGAGCATGGAACAGGGTGGTACAACCCAGGGTTCACAGAATAGGGATGGGATAGTGACCCTATATTGATATCATAAACTGAGAGTACATGATCCACTGGGGTAGCCTCCAGTAGTTTAACAGTAGGTTGGGTAGCCACTGATTGCACATCGAGTTCATAAGTTCTATATTTCAGAAGTTGGGGCTACCAAAAAAGTTGTTTTTGAGATGTCAGATGAGAAGTAGTGATGGTATGAGAGATTTAGGAAGATGGACTCACCTCAATTTTTTGTTGGGCTGACTAAGGATCCATACGAGTTTATGACCACTTTCCATGAGTTACTTCTGATTATTGGGTTGCTAAAGACACATGGGGTAGGTTATACAATTTCTTAGCTTCAAGGGTTAGCCCGATAGTGGTGGCATTCTTATGTTGATTCTAGACCAGTTGGGTCTCCTCCTATGATTTGGGTGATATTCACTCGAGATTTTATGGATAGATATGTGTCCTGCGGTATGAGATATGGGTTGCCTCAATAGTTTTATGAGCTAATACATGAGGGGATGACTGTTGATGAGCATGTATCTCACTATAACGAGTTATCTAAGCATGCCTTGGCATCTTACTAGATGAGCAGGAGAAGATAACTAAGTTTATGAGGGGGTCAATCGCTCCTCTCCAGAATTTGGTATTTACTACCTCCCATATAGAGGGAGACACATTGCATGGGGTGACCGAAGCAGCCAGAGGTTTTGAACATTTGCGTAGGGTTTAGTTTTGTGATAGAATTGCAAGAGACCCTGTTATTCTGGATAGTTTTCTGGTACCTCATCTGGAGGAAAAGGATATTTTCAGCATTTTTATCCTTCTACCATTGAGATCCATTTAAATCTACTTTACAAAAATCGGATGCTAGTCAGGGAGTTCATAGTGCATCTAGTTCAGCACCAAATACCGGTGGGTCTTATAAGAGGTTTTCGACTTGGGGTGGCTACTCGGGTTCTCAAAGTTTATCTCAATAGCCTTTTGTCCCTAGATCCTATTACTCTTGTGGGCATCTAAGATACTTAATGAGGCAATGCCCATATGTTGTCTTGAGAAATACTCCAAAGTCTTCCCAGGTTTCAATTATGGTACCGGTTCTTCTGGTCAAGAGCAGAGGGGTGCACTGAGGACGAGAAGCACCCAACTTGGTAAAGGTTCCCAAAAGACAGGGAGAGGTTAGGTTCATTCTTATATTTATCCTAGAGATAGGTGCACACAGTTCTATGTCTTCCTAAAAAGACGTAAAACTTAGTCTTTTGACATCGTGATCAAAGGCACTGTCCCGATTTTCCATAGGCCTGCTTTTGTTTTGTTTGATCAGGGATCTACCCATTTACTTTTCTTCTATTTTTGACATGTTATCTTTTACATTGGCTATACCTCTTCTTATGTCTACTCTAATATGTGTGTCCTTTGTGTTGGAACTGATGTGACGATCCCATATAGTTGTCTTGTCATGGTACAAGACTTGGGTAGTAGATTTTGATGTTATTTTGGGTAACGATTGGCTTGCCTCGTATCATACTATTTTAGATTTCCATGTCAAGACTATTACTATATGCATGCCTAGTACTATGAGGATAGAGTAAAAGGGTACCTGTGGCTCGGATCCTCTTGGGAAGTTAGTGGAGAAAAGTTGTTTATCTTTTTTGGACTTTATGTGTTATGTTAGTGTTGATCTCCCTTCCTTAGAGTTGGTCCATGTGGTTAGGGAGTTCGATGATGTGTTTTTGACTAACCTTCCTGGTGTTTTCTCTAATAGAGATATTAATTTTTGCATTGATTTTGAGTCGGGCACTAAGCCTATTTCTATCACTCATTATCATAAGGCTCTTGATAAGTTGAAGAAGTTGAAGAACAATTATTAGACTTTCTTAACAAGGTTTTCATTCGTTGTAGTGTGACACCTTGGAAAAGACAAATCAAGGTAGCTTGCCTGCCAAGCCAATAGGCGAAGGGCTAAAGGATGGAATGTGCAAAGTAGATCGTGTACCTGTCATGTGAGTGCACCAATCTTGTTTGTGAAGAAAAGGATGGATCTACACATATGTGTATTGACTATAGGTAGTTGAACAAAGTGAAAATGAAGAACAAGTATCAATTGCACCCTATTGATAAATAACTCGACCATATTTAGGGTGCTTCCATTTTCTCTAAGATTGATTTGAGGTCTAGAGACCATCAATTGAGGATTAGGCCTTTGGATATTCTGAAGATAGCATTTTGGACTAGATATGGACACTATGAGTTCTTGGTGATGTCTTTGGAATTACTAATGCCCCCTCCACATTCATGGAGTTGATGAGCAGCGTGTTTCGACCATATTTGGTTTCTCTTATGATCGTTTTCATTGATCTTCAATGGATACCTCTTGTTCTTATTTAGTCCCCTTTATTTTGGAAGCAATTTTTATTTCTACGTCTCTTTCTTCTTCACTTTCCACCCTGATATTTTGATGTATTAAAAAACAAAGGCCAATCATGTTCGACACTTAAGGATTGTACTTCAGAGGCTGTGATATGAGAAGTTGTTTGATAAATTCTCAAAGTGTGAGTTTTAGTTGAGTTCTGTGGCATTCTTGGAACATATGGTGTCCAAAGAGGGGATTATGGTCGATCCAGCAATGATGCGGTTGTGCGTGATTGGTTGAGACCTACTTCACCGATTAAGATTCAGACTTTTATTGGGATATATAGGAGACTCATGTAGGGTGTCTCTTTTGTTGTGGCTGAGTTGACTAAGTTGATTCAAAATAATTTAGCTTTTCAGTGGTCAAAAGAGTGGGAGGAGAGCTTTCAAAAGCTCAAATCTTTATTAACTTCTGCTCTTATTCTTACTTTGCCCGTGGAGGGTAAAATCTTCACTATGTATTATGATGCTCTTAGTTGGTTTGGGTGGAGTATTAATGCAGGAGGGTAAGGTGGTCGCCTATGCTTTGAGGTAGTTGAAGGTGCATGAGAAGAACTACCCTACTGATGATTTGAAGTTGGTTGTGGTGGTATTTGTTTTGAAGTTGTGGAGGCACTATATCTATGGGATTCATTTTGAGGTATTCACCATTCATAAGAGTCCTCAATACATTTTCATCCAAAAGGATATTAATTTGAGAAAGCGTCATTAGTTAGAGTTGCTGAAGGACTATGATATTACTATCTTGTACCACCCGGTCAAGGTCAACATGGTGGTGGATGCCCATGTAGCAAGTTCTTGAGTATGGGTAGTTTTGATTCTATTCAGATTAAGAAGAGGCCTTTGGATAAAGATGTTTCAAGTCTATCTAAAAATCTAGTTAGGTTGCAGATTCCTAGGGATGGTGGTGTTCTTGCTTAAATAGAGGCTCGCTCTTCGTTGATGTGGCAGATTTGGGAAACTTAGTTGATGATGCTAGATTGAGGACCATTCGTGATAAGGTGTTGTGAGGTAAGTCCAAGGCGGTTGTGATTCAGAGGGAGTTTTGAGGATTAGGGACTGAATTTGTGTCCCTAAGTCTGGTTAATTGTTTAGGATGATTTTGGAGAAGGATCACAGTTCTAGATATTCCATCCATCAGGAGTGACAAACATGACCTGAGTCAGCATTACTGGTGTGCAGTATATGGAAGGAGATTACAGACTTTGTTGCTAGGTGCTTCAACTGTCAACAGGTGAAGTTTGAACACCAGAGGTTGAGAGGTGTATCATAGAGGATGCCCATCCCCAGATGAAGTGGGAGTGTATATCCATGGACTTCATTGTTGATTTGCCTAGTACATTGGGTGGTTATGACTCTGTTTGGATGGTAGTTGATTGATTGACTAAGTCTGCACATTTCATTCCACTAAAGGTGAAGCAAAGTGCTTAGGAGTTGGCTCAGATTTATATTAGCCAGATAGTTCAGTTGCATGGAGTCCCAATATCCATTATATTTAAGGTACTTAGTTTACTTCGCACTTTAGAGTACTATGCAGTGGGAGATAGGTACTCAATTTGATATGAGCACAACTTTTCATCCTCAAACCAATGTCCAATATGAGTGCACTATTCAGGTGTTAGAGGATATGCTGCGAACATGTTTTATTGATTTTGGTTGTTGTTGGGACTGATTGCAATCATTTGGAAAGTTTTCTTATAAAAACAGTTATCATTCGAGTATTCAGATAACATAGTTTGAGGCATTATATGGTAGGAGATGCAGATCTATGGTTGGTGGTTTGAGACTTCAAAGGAGAGTCTGTAAAGGATAGATTTGTTGTGATACTCCATGGAGAGAGTTAGACTGATTCAAACCCGAATACTTTCTGCTCAAAGTAGGTATAAGAACTATGCTAATAAGAGAGTTGGTCATTGGAGTGCATAGAGGGTGATAGAGTGTGGTTGAAGGTGTCACCTATGAAGGGTGTGATGAGATTTGGGAAGAAAAGGAAGATGAGTTTGCATTTGTATGTTCCTTTCGACATTCTAGAGCAAAAGGAAGAGGGTACAAGTTATCCTTGTCACCTGGTTTGTTCTTGGTGCATCCGATCTTTCATTTTTCTATGCTTCAGAGGCATATTCCAGATGACTCTCATGTGCTTTAATGGGATACTTTGAGTTTGGACCTAGATTTATCCTTTGAGGAGGATCTAGTTTCCATTCTTGATAGGCAGGTCTGGAGGCTTTGGACCAAAGATATACCTTCAGTAAAGGGTGCAGTGGAGGCATCGACTGATTAATGAGGCTACTTAGGAGATTGATTCAGATATGTATAGCCAGTACCCTTAGTTGTTTGACCATTCAACTATTTTTTCTTTCTTATTTTTGAGGATGAACATAGTATTTAGTGGTAAATGTTGTAGTGTTCATCAAGATCAATTTTACGATTTCCTTTCTTGACAATTTTACCCTTCCTATAGTTGCATTATGCCAAACTAAGTGTAGTTCCATAGTTGGTTTGGTAATAGGATGAGTTAGATGTAAGCTTTTGGAAATTTTGAGTTATTTAGGCCTTAAGTGAGAAATAAGAAACTCTAGGGGTCATCTGGAGTTCGAAACCTCAAAATAGAAATCTGTCAGTTCCATCAGCGCCAAAATATCAATTTTTGTCTAGAGGCCCCTCCCTTTCCAGTTTTAGACCTTCCGTGGTGGTTTGGGTGATTAGATGGGATAAAGTTGAGTTTAAAGTAAAATGGTTTCCTTTGGTCAACATTCTTATTTAGAGTGCCAAGATCAAAAATTTGAGATTCCGTTAGATTCGGGAGGTAGTTTTTAGCCTAGAGTTAGCCCGGGAAATTTTAATTATTTTTGTATTTTTGGTTAAAAATGGACCCTTAGCAGGTATCGGGTCAAGTAGACCTTATATCCTTGTTTTGATGGTTCTATTGAATCTGAAATATCAAAATTATTATGGTTTCATATATGATTTTTTGTCATGGGATTTTGAATAAATTCTGAGGGTCCAATAAAAATTTTTAAATTTCTTAATCTTCGTTGTCACAAATAGCAGCGGTTGTTGTCAAGACACCCCTCTGTTCACTGAAGGGTGATGTAATCGCTGGGGAAAGAAAGATTTCCTTCATCGCATTTGTGCTAAACTTGCCTTGTTCACGAAGAACAAACTAAAGTTGGCCATCGCGATTGCGAAGGTCTAGCCTCATGCTCCACGTTCGCTGAGGCTGCACTTTTCACCTGGATTGATTTAAAATAAAATTTTCATAAAGTTTTCATATTTCTCATGAAATTCTCGACTTTTACTCCTAATTTGGCATGGTTGATTAAGGTTTTCAAAGATAATCAATGGGGTAAGTTTCCTAATAACTTTTTAATCAATTGTACTTCGCTTTAACATATTTTGGGCCCCAAAACAATGAGTAAAAGGATGAACTCAAAATTGAGCAAAACTTGAGATTTTATCTATGAAATGGAATGTATTTTTTATAATACTTGATATTTATCTTATCCAAGTGATGAGTAACATATTTTTATGATAAAGTTTTGATTTTGACCCTGGGCCCGGGGTTAGCTTTTGAATTAACCTTGAATTATTAGAGTTTCTATGTTGGTTATTGTATATCTTTTTCTATCATTTGTTTGGTAACTATATTACGCTCGTTAGAGGCTCAAAGGAATCGTAAAGCTCACAACAGAGATTTCTCTGATTTTAAGGTAAGTTGAGGTTATTTGGTCTCTGTATAAAGCATTAGTGATTATTTTCTAGGTTAATTGGAATTCAAAAATATATATTACCTTGGGTTGATGGTGGTTATACATGTTGGTTCAAAATAAGGAAATTAATTATTGATATGACTTTGCCATTTATGACTTATTCTATTTTGTGAATTAGTTTAAAGGTCATGATTTAGGTGTAACTTGTTGGGTTAAAATTATAGTCAACATTACTTCATGATGAATCCCTTGGTTGAAAGATACTCTTGTTGAAATATATGAGTGACTTGATAATTATTTGCCGGATTGAGTTGATTTCTTTGTGTTTTATTTTGATTGAGCATCATATTTCAATGACTGATATATGAGCATGAAAATGATTTGTCCCACTTTCTCAACGAAACAAATGATATTGGAGAACATGACTGTGACGGGATTAGTAGTGGGTACATTATTTAGAATTAAAAGTACCTTAAACTTGACTGTGACAGTCTCGGTAGCAGGGATACATGGACCTTGTGAGTTCCCCATGGGTTCCACCGGTAGTGGTCTCAGTAAAGGATATGTGTGTATAGGACATACATGCATCACGAATATCTACGCATTTCATTGCATTTTCTTTGACTTGTTTCTTATTTGGATTGTCCGTCTGTCTGATGACTTATACTTGTTTGATACTTGTGATAGTTTGATACTTGTGATAATTTTAGAATACTTGATACTTGATTTGACTTTAGATTACTTGATATGTGCATTATAAATTGTACTTGTTGTTACTTGACGCATGATACTTGCTAATTATTTATGATCCATGACTACTAGTTCATGTTCTATTAATACTTGACCAGATGTGATATTGTTGATCATCTTGAGGTGATTATTATTATGGAGGTGTTGGTTATAGTGGTACCTTGAGAGGATTAGTTAGGTGTAGATGTATTATATGTTTATGTTCTTTTGGCTGGGCTTCTCTAAATAAACTGTTTGCAGGTTTTAGTATTGGAGGGTAATTGGATGTTAAGAGCAGATACTTGTTCTTTATATTTAGACCAATCGAGAACGTTGCTGAGTACCGTTGTACTGCATTCACCCTTACTTTTTTGCACTTTTATCCAGGTGTTGTAGCGGACCAGTACTGAGCTACTTCTCTTTTCTTAGACTTAGCAGATTTACTCAAAATTTCTAGAGGTAGCTACCGATCGATCGCAGTCTTTAGTCTCTTTCATTTTCTTGAAGTTTATATTTTCTTCGAAGACTTTGAGGATTATACCAAACTTATATAAAAATACCTCTTAGTCGTGTGGTACAGTGACTACCTAGTTTTGGTATTGTATGTGAAGTTTTCTACATATTTATAGATAATACCTGTTTTATTTTCCTTTTCTTATACTTTTTTTCTTTTTGATTTATCTGTGAGTTGGGATGACCTACCTGGTTTAGAATGTAGGTGCCATCACGCGTAAATTTAGGGGTGTGACAACCAACCTCCACCCATCCTCTCTAAATTCTTTTTCTTACCTCTCCCCACCTTACCCCACACCCGACCCCCATCCCATAATCCTCCTACCAATAAAAAAAAATTTATTAAATTATTTTTAAGAAAACGTTATTTTTTTCCTATTATCCAATCTCACACCCCTACTCCGACCCCCAGCCTACCCCTACCCAACTCAGCCCCTCCAAGGAAAATATTTTTAAAATTTATTCCTTTTTAAACAACTAAAAAAATTCTTACCCCGCCTTCAACCCACCCCCTTCCAACTCCACCTTCATACAATAGCCCACCCAACCCACCCCTACTCCCCCGTGTTATATCCTTCACCTTGCCGTTTTCCTTTGCCACCGTAATATCTATCATTCAACCCTCACCTATTCTCATTATTTTGTGTTAAATATATACAGACGTATCTAGAAAAATATTTATTAATTGAGTACGGAACATAAGAAAATAAGTTAGAAACAACTTGATTTTCTAGAAAATATCTTCTTGAAAAATATTTTACTCCATACCGAACATACCTTGTATTATATTACTTTTATTTCGGTGTGTCTTTCATTTACATTGTGAGTCTATTTATAGCCCAAGTTACTTAAAATCAAATATGCTATAATGATAAAAAATTGGGTCTAATTTTTACACAAAGTGACTACTTGACACCAATTTTGCCACAACATAGATTACATAACCATCCACTAATTCACAAATTATTTACAACATAAAGTGTCTAGTAATTTATTAGTGTAAATAAACACATCCCACAGAAAATGCATGAGAATTTATCAAGTAATGGTCAGTAACTTTCCTCTTGCTTTTAGGTGGTTCCCCTCAGATTAGTGTTTGTAGAGTAATGCCTACAAAATATCTATCTCAGATATTACACCTTTTCTTAGATTATATTCTAATATTTTGAAAATTATCTTTCATATACAAAATTATGTGAAATGGTTTTGTTTTAATAATGTTGAATTGGAAGGCCTACTCATATTACTGATCCTCCCAAACTCGAGTAAAGAAGGAGTATTGTGATTACGTGACAAGGAATATAAAATAATTAGCTAATTTATAATAAATTCTCACAATGAAAATAGATGATATTTAAATAAAAAATACGATAAATTAAATAAATATCCTAAAATTATTTTGGACCAAGATTTGTCATTGTTGTTTTTGGACATGGTATTGTTTTCTTAAGAATACACATGCATAGCTTGAAATTTTTAATTAGCTAATGATGATTTCAAGATCCACATGGTTTAATATTATCCCTACCTATTTACATCTACCTGCTTTAAGTTCCTAAAATCATGTAATCAGTCAAAAATCAATCTTCAGTAACTTAGAGTCGTGAATTTGGAAAGCCAAAAGCTAATGTCATAAAGTTAATAATGTTGTAGTCATCATGCTATAATAGAATTCAAAGTCTAATTCTCTAAAACATCTCTAGTATACTAGCTGTTGTGAGCCCGTGCACGCACAAGTTTGATATTAATATCAGATGTAAATTTAAAAGGTGGTGAGGCACTTGTCTTTAATAAATGTTTGGGAGAAAATTCCGTATAATAAGACTTTCTTCATTATAGTTTGTTACTAAACTTATTTTAAAATATTCTATATATTTTTAAGTTAATAAACTTTAACAAGCTTTTATTGAATTAAATAAAATGTAAATGAATTTGTTTTATGTTCGCTTAAATAGTAATGCTTTTGTTGACATTGTTTTATCAGCATGGCCAATGTAATTATATGCACTTCATGCAATTTCATTGTTTTCCTAGCTTAGTGTATTGTAACACAATAAAGACGCTATATTTTAACTAAAATTATATATTGTGAATAGTATATAATTAAAAAAAATATAGATAATAAAAATAAATTAAAATTCTAAGTTTTATTAATTATTATTTCCTTTGTATCAATTTGTTTATCTCACTTTTATTTTTAGTCTGTTTACAATAAGATAATTACTTTTAACTTTTCACGTGATATATTTAGTACTCCCTCTATTTTGTTTTACTTTGGCCCCTTACTAAATTTAGTAGTTTTAATTTACTTGTTTATTTCAATTAAGAGAAGTTTAATGTGTTCTTCTAATACTACCCCTATCATCAAATGACTATATGTAATGATCCTCAAGGTTATTTTTTTTATTAGTGTATTTTAACCATTATACCCGTTACCGTAGTTTTATTATGCCAAACTGAGTGTGGTTTTATGGTTGGTTCGGGAACAAAATGAGATTGGATATAAGTTTTTGAAAATTTTGAGTTTTGGAGTTTTTAAGTGAAAAATATGGAACTCTAAGGGTCATTTGGACTGGGACCTTGTATCAAAAATCAGTATGTTATGTCGGCTCCAGAATGTCGAGTTTGGTCCAGTAGCACCAATGTTTCCTGTTTTAGGCCATCATGGTGATTTTGGATGACTAGACGGAATAAAAATTGATTTTTCAATGAAATGATTGACTTTGGTCTATATTTAGGAACTTAGAGTGCTCTGATTAAAAATTTGATGATTCTGTTGGATTCAGGAGGTGATTTTTATCCTAGATTGAGGTCCTTTATATATTCTGTAAGACCCAGGAGCATTTTGGTCATTTTGGTATTTTTAGTTAAAAATGGACCCATTGCGAGTATCATGTCAGGGAGACCTTGTATCCATGCTTTGATGGTTTTATTGAGTTCAGAACGTCAAAATTTGAAGGTTTTCATATGTGGTTTGTTTTCACGAGATTTCAAATGAATACCGAGGATCCAACAGAGACTGATGTTTACTTGCAATTGTTGTAAAATAGTTGGTGCGAGTGTTGTCACCAGGTCTTCTCTGTGTTTGCATGAGGAGGCCGTGTTCGCAAAGGTTCCAAATTTTTTTCTCCGCATCCGTGGCATGTTGACCACGTTCGCGGTAAATTTCCTAACAGTGCACCTGGGAATTTTAAAAACAGAATGTTCGTGTATTCAGTCACTCTTTCATGCAAAACCATGAACTAAGATCCTATTTTTGACAAAGTTTAAGAGGGGATTTTGAAGATAATCGTCGGATAAAATTTTTAATCAATTCTCCATCACTTTAACATGTTTTAACATCAAAATTATATGATTTTGAACCCCAAAAAAGTAAGTTTAATGAAGAACTTGAAAATGAACAAAACTTGAAATTTTAGCTATGAAATTTTAATGACCCTCATGGTGATTTATGATAAATATGCGTTGTGTTGCATCTTAGAGCGTTTCAGCAGTTGCCTCAAGTCATTTATGACTTGCTGGGACCGACAGTTCGGAT
>JBDJHY010234509.1:0-10957 GCA_039654485.1 Withania somnifera
CAAGTAGCAGTTTGCATCTCTCCATTTTCAGGTAAGTTGTTTTGTGTTTCAAGCATCTTAGATCAATATTTATATATTTTTGTGATGGTTTCGTAATTTTGAGTTCACATATCTCATATTTTTTTTAAAATCTTTGTTGTTATTTTTATTGATCTTTTTATATTATTTTTGGTTTCTTGCTTGATATTCAATAGCTTCAATTACATTTTTAGCTTCTTATGTTCATCCGTCTTGATAGATTCTTAGGGTTCGTCATTATTTATGTACCGCTATTAGCATAGTTTATTAAATCAGTGGTCGATTATTAATTATTTTAGATTGTGGTTCTTTTCGATATTAGATTCTCGCTTTTCTCTAGATATTAAAAAATTCCAAGGGAAAGAGGAGGAAGGAGCGTAATAATCCGTACTAATAGAAAACACATAGCTGCTAAAGAAAATTTTTGAGATAAAAAAGAAAAATACAGTAGAAGAAAATATTCAAGGTAAAAAAGACAGAAAATTGAAGAAATATGAGACTGAATCAGACACGCTAAATGAGATTGACGAGTATCATGATGATGGAGATGAATTTGAGGCTGGTTCTGGACATCCTTCTTCCAAGCATTTCGATTTTGATTCTGAGCAGGCTGCTTCAAAAAATGAGGATGATGATCTCCTCTTCTTGCCACATCATAGAAAAAGATTAATATTGAAAAATATTGTTTGATGACTTGACTGGATGAAATTGAAGGTTTTTCAACAAAAATTTCTGTTTGGTCTAAGTTGTCATTGTTCGATGAATTTAAGAAAGTGTTGAGTGCTCAAAAACTGAAAAAGAGGTTCAAGAGATCCTGTTTTGGTCCATTGAAATATCTATTGAAATATTTTAACAAATTCAATGACCAGATGGTCTATTACATGCTTCTTCATAGCATTCAAGATAAGAAGAAGCACGAGATATGGTTTTTAGTGAATGACAAGCCTGCTTGTTTTGGCTTGAAAGAGTTTGCATTGATGATGTGGTTGAATTATGAATCCTATCCCCGTGAAAAAAGTTAGTCAGAACATACGAAAATGGTGACTTCTTTTGCAAAAAGATTTATTGCGGAGAAGAGATGACGTCAGATAAGCTGTTACCGCTTGTTAGAGGGACTAAGTTAGACAAGGACGAGAAGTTGAAATGCTTCTTCTTATGATTTCCGCACACCATTTTGCTTGCTAGGAACTTGTCCAAGACGGTCGACCCTAACTACATCAAAATAGTGAATTCCTTGAAATTCCTTGAGCACTATCCTTAGGGCAAGATATGCTTTGATTTGACCTTGTACTACCTTTAGGTGAATGTTGACATGATGAAGCAGTACACACACATGTGGAGAAGAGGAATACATCCTATGCACTATAGGACTTCTTCTGGGAATTTATGGTAAGAATTAAAAACCAAATAATCAGTATACCATAAACTTAGTGATTTATTTTTTACCATATTGGTTGTTTGTATGACTGTAGGCATGGGTATAAGAGGTTTTTACCTTACTAAAAAAGAACAATGGAAGATCAGCAGATGTTTCCCTGCCTATTTCAAGGATCTTCCAATGGCACATTGTTAAAATTTTGAGTGATTTCTCGAAAGCGGTCCATTCAACCATGTGGGAGCTACAGAGATATTGACTTCTACTCGATCATCAATTGTGTCGCAAGAGCAGTGCCTTAATATTTTTATTATTTGTAGGTTATGCACCCCCACATCATTCCTACAGTTTGTGAGACAAAGCAGGACTATATTTCAAATATGATGCCTTATGAAGATGAGGTGAAGGATGCGACACTAGATGCCTTGAAGGCTGATATGGAAGGAGCCATTGTCATCCTTTTACCTTCTTAAAGGTCGAAAAGGGAGCGTGTAGGTGAGGATTAAGACAAAGGAGATACAGGTGCAGGTGCAAAGAGAAATATGTGTGTTGGTGATCATGTAGGACCAAGAAAGGCAATTACTCAAGGTACAAGAATGAGTACTAGCCTTGCAGATGAAGAAACCCTTTTATGTCTTGCCAAAATTGAAGATACGCTGAAGTTCATTGCTGATTACATCAAGAGTGAAAGAAGCGATGGACGTTAAATGAGGAAAAGAAGAAGAAAAAATAAAGGATCCCAACAAAAGACCAAAGTGAGCTTTATTTTTTGTTGTTGTTGAATAAATGATATTTTCCACTAGTATGTTTTGATAATTATGTCCAGAAACTGCAGTGCTTGTATAAGTGATCGATGATGTGGTAAATAAAATTGCCATTATTAAGAAGAATGTTCAATCAACTACTGCATTTAATCTGAAAATTCCTAATGAAAGCAATGAAATAGCCGATGGAGTAGACCCAAAAATGTTGATGAGGACCTTGGAGATGTTTCTCAAGTTCAAAATGTTGATCATGCTACTGAAGAGTCTTCTCAATTCGGGAAGGCAAAGGGTGATGAGGCTCCTAATCCAGTTGACGAGGTTGATGAGGCAAGGGGTGAGGTTCCTAAATCAGTTGATGATATTGAGAAAGTCAATAAAGAAGATCCTAAACCAACTAAAACTATTGAGGAAGCCAACTAAGAGGATCTTAAATTATCTTATATGATTAAGGAGGACCTCATATTAGCCGATAAGGTAGTAAATAATGCAGCAGATAATGAACATAGTTACCATTGGAGAAGTGGATTTTTTTTGTCATAATATTTACGCATATACTAAATATATTACTATATACTAACGATATATACTAAATATAATAAAGATATATATTATATACTAAAGATATATACTATACACACTAAATATACTAAAGATATATACTATATATACTAAATATATATTTAACATATTAAGTATATGTACTAACGATATATAGAAAATATACTAGAGGTATATACTATACACTAAACATATATATATATATATATATATATATTAAAAGATATATCTAAATATACAAAAGATATATACTATATATTATATATTAAAGATATACACTATATATACAAAATATACTAGATATATATACTATATACTACATATATATATACTATATAGTATATATATCTAGTATATTTTGTATATGTAGACACACACACTAAAGATATATACTAAAATCTAAATATAATAATATACTAAGGATATATACGATATATACTAAAGATATGTACTAAATATACTAAAAAAATATATAATATATATCCTAAATATACTAAAGATATATTTAATATATGAAGAATATATACAAGATATACTAGAGATATAAATTATATAGTATATACTAAATATCTGTATATTATATGCTAAAAATATATTAAACATACTAAAATATATAATCTAAATATACTAAAGATATATACTATATAATAAAGGAAGAAAACAACATCGGAATAAAAAAGATTCCGTGAGGCACTTTGTTAATAATATTGAAAAATAATTCAACATTTAATACATTTCTTTAATCATTCTATTTAATTCATCAATATTAACACTAAGATCGATTGGTTAGTACTGATCAAAATCAACGATTTCATATCTAGGACTTTCTTCTGCTGAAGGATGAGCTAACAATAGTTCTTTGATTTCTTCTTCTTCTTCCAATTTGAAACCAATCATTTATTCCAACGTTCCGATCGGATCCTGTCTCTGAGGCATATTAGAACATTTATCGTATTGATTCTCAATGAATATCAATGGTCTCCAATCTTCTGTCTTCCATGGCTGAATATGCTCTTCGATGCAACTATTGACATTGAAATATTAATTGCTTCCCTAGCTAGTGCTGATAAAATGGAAAATTTTGCTCACTTCACCTGCTACCAATCCAACGGGTTAACTTTCTTGCTAATTTCCTTCGGATCCTGCAACAAATAAAGACTTAGTTCATGCCCGACTCCTCTCCGTGAGGTAGCGGTATTCTACTAAAACTCTGGTGTTAGTAAAATCAAACATGACATTCACGTGTCTTTTGGAGGATGAAGATGATGACTTTGCAAAATTAGAAGGCTCATCAGATGGGTTAGTAAGATTGGTTGGTATGACATTATCAACTATAGTGATATAGTGGTCATATAAAGATTTTTAGTGCTCATTCGTGTCAGTCATAGCCTCAAACAGTTGAGGTTCTTCGTCACGTTGAATTTCTAAACTTGTTTAAAGCTTTATACAAAATTCATGCATTGTTGTCTGTTTTAAAGAAGGATTAAATATAACACCAATTAAGAAAATAGGAGCAATTGGGAAAAGATATTTTTAAAATTTTTCAGCATTGCACCAATAGCATATTCAAAATCGTGTTTAAACTTATATTCAGAAAATAATAGAAATATTTCAGCTACACAAGGTAGAGTAGAACAAACAGTGAGTTAATATTGAGAGGAAATACCTTAGTAACATAGTAAAAAAATTCTAAGAATATCTCTACTTCTTTGAGTAGGGCCCAATCGAACATATGCTCAGGTGTTTGACAAATTTAGTTAAAAGTAAAAATAATAGGCTTACTATATTTGTAGTAAGTTTTTGAAAATAAATAAATTGAATTCCGCCTAGTTTCTATATCTTCAAGTATTATCTAGGTTTCAGATTAAATTATGCACATTTTACTTTAAATTCTGCAAGTCTAACTCTTCTATTGTTACCTTGAATAATTTTTCAAATACATGTTCAAAAATAGTAAGATCGTCCTTAACAGCTAAACTATATTTATGATAAGCACACCTAAATTGAAAAATATCTTCAATTGAAGGAAAATTGCTCTTTTTAACGTATCAATAGCAACCGTATTATTAGATGCATTGTCAAAAGCTACACATAAAATTTTACCATTCATATTTTAATAATTAGTGATTGTGTCTGAAATAAATTCTGTATCATGTATATAATTTTCATCTATAGAAAAGCTAAAATTTATTTTTGAATTATAAAATTACTATTTATCCGGTGACAAGTAACAATTAAATGATCATTTCTATTTACAGTACGAACAAGATGGGAAATTAGAGAAACTCTACATGAAAGATTAAGAAATATGGTACGTAAATAAAATGCATATTTTCAGTGTAATTTAAAAATAACTGACTGACATGTACTTTTAAGAATACCGATAAATATTGGATTACAAATTCATTGTATATAAGAACAAATTTATAAGAAGAAGCAAAAGTGAAAGGCAAACAATCTATAGCTATCATTTTCGCTATTTCTAAACGGTCCTATACTTTATCATAATTTTTAATTAATTTACCCATTTTGAATTTAATCTACCCTGCTTCAACACGTCTTATTTAACACTAGTTACTTTGGCCAATTCTAGTTTATCTTTAGTTCTACAATGTCTCATCAATGTACTCGTCCTCTTTGCATTACCCCTTCCTTATGCGAAAATACTTGTTTACAAATAAAGCATCTGACAGTTTCAGTTCCTGTTATATCTTCAAAAAAATTTCATACAACCCTAATTTTTAAAGGTTCTCTAGGAGCAAAATTAACAGATTGAGGGGACAAGACGTTGAGATTTTGATTATTATCATTATTATTATTATTATAATCAGCATTATAACTAAGCTCATCAAGATTAATATTATCATTCCCTTCTAATTCATTATCTTCTTCTATTCGTAATTTTCTTGTAACTTGACATAATTCATATCATGCATACCCGCACCTCTACCATATTCAAATTTTTATTCAGGTTCACCAGCAAAACTAGGTGTGGCGGCAGACATACAGTTATAATTTCTAGTACTAGTGGTGCCTCTACGAAAGCGGAACCTATTTTTTTCTTGTTACTCGGACTACCTTCGAAACACAATTTTTTAACACTTTTACCCATTTTCCTTACTGTTTCCATATTTAAAATTATCAGTAAAATTTAAAAGTACAAAAATGATATAATTGAAAATAATAAATAAATTTTAAAATATAAAAATTTAAAATAAGAGATGGAACGATTACACCAAATTGCTAAAGTAATTGATCAATTGAACACTTGAAAGTTGAAAAATTTCACTTGATCACTTGATGTTGCTAATAATTGCAAAATAATAAATTAAGAATTAATTGAGAACAATTAAAACAACTTTTTAGGAGAAATGTTCAGAGAGATTGAGAGAATTGGTGTGAAGAATTTAAAAAAATTGAAGTGGTATTTATAGAAAAAAAATTTGGAAAATATTTTTTTAGAAAAAAAATTCAGCCAAAATAGACGTTTTGGACCATTACCCAATGGTAATTGGGCCCAAAAACGATCAAAAGATGGACGTCCCAAATGGCTATATTAAATAATGTTTTTTTAAATTTTGGGGTCGGTCCTGATTGTGTTGACCGGTCGGATTCCTTGGATTGGCTTGGCTCGAAATCAGACCGGTTGACCGGGGTTACTGTACCGGTCCGGTCCGGTTAAGCATTGGCCTGTCAGAGCCGATGCTTTTTGGTTCGTTTCGTCTAGAAAAACCGACCCATTTAATATCAACTCTAAATCATAAGAAGACACTATCCTAACGTGTAAATGTTTCTGTGCAAACACTACAAGATTATTGAATTCATTTTCAACAATAAATCCACTCTTAAATTCTTCAACATTTATTTCCAATTGTATTAGCTGAATAATAAACATTTTGAGAAATTTCAACGCCATAATTAGATTAGGTTTAACTGAATTTGAACGAATTTGAGAAAGTGCGTGTATTTTGCATGGTGAATGAGTGAACCCCTATGAATTTTATAATGTGTATAGGAGGTGTCTCTTTCATCTTCATAAAGTTGCAACTTTATTTACGACATGCTCTTCAGAAAAGGTTTAAAAAACAGGGACACTATAATAAAGTATAGTCCATTAGGATAAAATTAAAGTGGTGTTAAACGTGTACCACCGCAAGTGCTCCTTTAACAATTACTCCTACTCACTTTAACGTCGACAGCATCATCAAAAGAAAATAGTTGATTACACAATTATAGATCACTTAATTACCTATAGCTAAACTGAAGGCCATCTATTTATACATAAGAAATTAATCAAATATTTGGGTATCGAAGCCCTTAAATTATCAATTAAACTTACAAATCCTATATTTATCATATACATGTATTTATTTTATCTGTTAAGGTACTAGAAAGAAGGCTTATGAAAGTTCTTAATTCTATACTTTTCTATCTGTTAAGGTACTAGCAAATTTTATTTTTTTTTTTTACTTTGTCTACAACTTCTTTTCAGTGTTTTATTTTATATAGTACTATTTTGTATTAATTAACTTTATTTTAAAATTTTAATTAACATATGTATTTATATTTGTGTGTAAAATAATGTGCTTGTGATTATACGACAAGTCGTCCTGATTATTATCTATATTATGCAATTACTAAAATATATAATTACTATCCTATTAAATACACTAATTCCAAATGTTAAGCTAAGTAACACATTACTAATATATGATCTGCGATCGAATTATTTTATGTTGGTGATCAAAAACAATTTGGATCCTACTTTTCATTTCTATTTCTCTTTATGGATAAAAAATTTGTCAAGTGCATTAAAGCTTTTGCTATGTGTGTTTAAAAAAGGCCGGCCCATAAGAATTTATTGTTCGTTGCCTTGTTGAGAATATTGATGGATCAGGTTGATTTACGTGATTCTTTTTTTATTTAGTCAGTTAGTTAGAACTATCTCATTAATTAGTTAATTTACCTAGTTTGATAGACTCATTAGTTTATTAAGTGATCGCGTAGTAAAGAAATAGACCACCTATATATATTACTACATGTATCTTATTTTATTAACTTCAACAAAGGAATAATAAAATCTTTTCTCCATATCTATCTCTCTCTTCTAAATCTTCTTCTTCATCTCTTTCTCATTGCTTACAAGATCTTGGAACACCAAGATTCAAGAATTCTTTATTTGTTACATTTTACAACATAATATCAGAGTCTATATGAGTTAGAAGATCTGGCGGTTCTTCTCTAAATTCGTTGTGCGAAGTTTTTCTTTTCTTGCAAAGTTCTTGAAGATCGAAAATGGCAGAAATAAGGCAAGAAGGTGTCAATGGCACACAAAATACTGGAAATAATCACACGAATTCAATGAGTAGAGTCGATTACAGTCGTCCCTTGTTTCTTTACCCATCTAATGTAAGTGAAATTCAAATCATTTTATTTCAATTGATTGGAGCAGAAAAGTTTTTGGTATAAGTTTAGGTCAATGCGTATTGCTTTATTGGGTAGGAACAAGCTGAGGTTGGTGAATGAACAATGTGGGTAAAATAAAAAATTTCGGAGTTAGGCAATCACTGGGAAAGAGTTAATGCCATTGTATTATCATGGATTCTAAATCTGTATCTAAGAGTTTGTTAAAAAGAGCTATATATACGCCTCAAGTGCCTACGCAACTAGAGAAGAACTATATGCGAGGTTCAACAAAATGGATGGGTTAAGAAACTTTAATCTTTCACAAAGAAATTGTCACATTAGTGCAAGGAACTTCCTCTGTTTTGATTTATTACCCAGGTTGAAAGATCTTTTGGAGGAGTTTGAGTCTTTGGTTCCTTGTGTTTCTTGTATTTGTAAAAAAATCAAATGAGTTCATTCAACACCATCAAAAAATGAAGTTATTTCAGTTTCTAATAGGGTTGAATGATACCTACTTACAAGCCAGAAGCCAAATCTTATTCAAGCCTATTCTATGATAATGAGTGATAAAAGTCAGAATGTTGTGAGTTTTAGTTCTTGAATTTTGGGTGCTAATCCTGCTATCTTGCAAGATCAAGTTAAGTCTTCTATGTACTCAAAAGAAATAAATAATCAAAGGTTGAAGAAAAATTTCAGTACCACGACATCTAGAAAGGTAACTTTTATTGTGAATATTACAAATTAAGAAATCACCCAAGAAAAACTGTTATAAGTTGATAGGGTATCTTCATGACAACGATTTCAAGACGAATGGACCTAGCAATACAAATCATAATGTTTTAGCTAAGGGTACAAAAAAATATGGTCGAGCAGATTAGATTTCTCACTCGGAAGGAATATGTCCATTGAACCCGATCACTCAGCTGAATCAAAAGCAGGCTAACCAAATGGAAGGACGTGGTTTCAACGAAGAGCAAGATCAACAGTTCTTACATTTCATGAGGATGCAGGAAACACATACTCGGTTAACCCAACAAGTATCACCACTGCTCTAACAATACTTAAACATAAACACAAATAGCTAATGGCCACTGGGACCACTAACCATATGGTGTCAGATTTAAGTATGCTAAACAATGAGTCTATTTGCAGGTCTAATAATTCTAAAAGAGAATTTATGTCAAATGGAGACATGCCACTGGTAACACATATTGGTGCTTGTACTTTTACTAATGAAAAAAAAATCGCCAACGGGTTTCATCTGACACTGTTTAAGTTCAACGTGTTATATGTAGCATTACTTACACGAGTTGCATTGTTCTGCTTTTTTCTTTCCTAACTTCTTTGTTTTTCAGGATCTCTAGACTGAGAAGGTCAAGATGATTGGTAAACATGAAGAAGGGCTTTACATTCTTACAAATAAAATTAATATTGAAAAGGAGTTGTCACTGATAGCTAATTTTTTTAATATGATAGTAATGCTAGAAATGTAGATGTTGATGCTTGACATAAAAAAATTGGCATATTTCTAGTACTTTTTAAAGAAAACTCTCAATGTAAAATCTACTATTATTACTGAAAAAATAACTAAATATCAAATACGTTCTTTTCCTAGCAAGCGAAATTACTTTTTCTTAATAGTTGTAGCATATCTATTAACATGTTTGATCTTGTTCATATGGATGTACGGGATCTATATAAGGAGCCTACATTTGATGGTAACAAATTTTTCTTAATTATTATATATGATTATTCTAGAGTGACATGGACATCCCTGTTTAAACTAAAATTTAATGTATGTCTCATTATAAAGGAATTCATCACTATGTTTATACTCAATTTAATAAAATTATTAGAGTTGTCAGAAGTGATAATGGTTCTGAATTTGCTAATCATAATTGTGGTGATTTGTTTAAAACATAAAGAACATGTGTCTATACTCCTTGAAAAAATGATATAGTTGAAAGAAAGTATAGACGCATAAATACTAGAGATTATTAGAGCAATCAAATTTCAAGCTTGCATTTCTATAACATATTAGGGTCATCACATCTAAGCTGTTGTGCATGTTATAAATAAAATTTCTAGCACTGTTATTAATAATAAAACTCCTTATGAAAAGTTCTATAGTAAAAAATTATTTCTTCATCATCTTAGAGTTAGTACGTGTCTTTGTTATGCTGAAAATATGCAAGAAACAGATAAGTTACATCTTAGAGCTAAACCTGCAGCTCTAACAGAATATGCTGAAGCTAAAAAAGGCTATATTTTGCTTAACTTGGCTAAAAAAATTTTAGTGATAGAGATGTGATTTTATAAAAGTTGTTTTCCCATTCAAATTGAAGAAACAAGTAGATGCACCTGTTTTCAGAACTAATGATTAGTTCTTCTATGTCGATATGCAAACTAAACGGATTCCACCTGTTACAAATAATAACAATATCATTCATGAAAAGCCTCAACAAGGATCATACGGAAATCAATAATGATCAAGTAGATCAACATGTTTCAACCATTGATATACATGTTCTTGTTCAACCTAATATATATCAGATTGATAGTCTTAATCAAAGGAGGTCAAACAAAGGAAAAAAACCTTTATTATGGCTAATGGATTTCGTCTCCTCAAATGTACAAGTGATACCTTATGATAGGAAAAATTATATCTCTTATTATCATAATTCTATCAAGCTTATCTTGCCAACATGTCAAGTATCACATAGCCTAGGTCCTTCTTTGAAGCTGTTGTTGATCCAAGGTGGATGAAAGTTGTATAGGCAAAATATTAGTGCATTAAATCAAAAAAACACTTGAACTATTTGCCAACTTTTAGAAA
>JBDJHY010234539.1:0-10957 GCA_039654485.1 Withania somnifera
ATGAGGCATAGAGTCCAAAAATCAAAAATAAAAAATACCCACACATACCAGCACTTTATCAAGAACTGGACGAGGCCTAAAACTCAAATCCAATGAAGTATCAACCAAACTGGTAAATTCCATAGCCTTAATTTCTTCTGAGAGTTATCAAGTTAATAACAATTCCAAGAATCCACAAAGCTCTCGTCTTTGTGTCTTCAGTTATGTATACAAATGAAGGTAAAAGGTATAAATAACAAGTCTTAGAGACCTGCTGACCAAGTTGTAGGAAGGTGGGATGAAAATCAACAAAGGGACAAATACTAAATTGAAGCAAATGGAGAGCTGGAAGTATCCTTCCTACTTTATTATTCTTATTATAACAGCTTACTTATAGTTGTCAAATTTGTACCTAAGCAACACAAGTGGTGGGTACAATAACACATGTATATTCAATAAAGTAACTAATATATTGATTTTTATATCGACCCATCCTATTTTGAATTTTTCTTTTCTAGTCAAAGTCAAGTCAACCATTAGGAAGAAGGATGTATATTATATGGATAAAAAAAAGGTGCTTGATTGTGGATGTAGCATACAGTAATATATTGGTTGAATTTTGAGTCTTGTTTTGACCAATCTGCTAACCTACTCACTCATATATTTAAATAATTCATGAAATAACTACCATTTATGTCATGCACAAATATTAATTATAAAACACTATGCCTCGACCCCATATCAATCGGGTGCCAATATACTTTAATATTAATATCGAACGGATGAAAAAATAGTATTAGGATACTATACGACCTATCTACCCAACCCAAGGATGCTATTTAGTACATTTATTAAAGCTATAAATCCAGAATTAGACCAAGGAACCTACTTGTCATCCGACGACAAAGCTTTGTGAAAAGCTCCAATCGATTTGAAACTTTCTCCAATGAATTCTAAAAGTCAACACGAGTCTAACGGCGCAATTTATACTGAAATCTGGACTAGACCCAAAATCGAGCCCTAAAGGGGCCTAAAATGGCCCTTCTAGGAACTCATGCTCCAAATTTGAGCACAATCCGTGTTCAGAAAGGGCTTCAAAACAGCCCGCAAAGAAACGCTCAAAAAGGGGTTAAAGGCCCCCCCTTTCTTTACGAATTTGCCTTTGAAAATTTAGCGTATAATTGTTATTAGGAACAATGTATACATAATTAAATGAAGAATTACATGAATATATAGATATACAAACATGATTTCATTACTTCCAAAGCTTGAATCCATTAATGGAGGAAACTAGAAATTCAAGGGTAGAAAGGGAAGAAAACTTACTTGAAAACGATGAAGAATCGAAGAGTAAATGATTCTGAAATTCATCGCTCTTGAAAATATGGTTGGGAGGAAATTTTCCACGTTAAAAACTGATTGGGAGGAGTATTTTTGATGAAATGATGACAAAGGGGTGCTTTACACCCTTTAATAGAATGTTATTGGGTGGGTCAAGGCCCAAGAGGGTCTTTGGAGCCAATCTGAAAATTATGAAATACTTGAAAATAAAACTAAGTATGGAAGTCGGATATATGGGAGGAAGGTCTCCATCCAGGACAAAAATACACTTTACAGAGACTAGGAGGAGAAAAGAGAGGACGTCGAGGCAAGTCCGGAGACGTCTTCGGCTTATTGGGCTTCCCGGGGTACCGGGTCAGGTTACCGGGCTGCCCTACAGGGGTGTCGGACTATCGGAGTGCTGATTTGGGGTGCCCAAGTGCTGGGCTAGAGTACCTAGCTGCCTACCAGTCGAGGTACCAACTAGGATACCCGGGTACCGAGTAGGCTTGCCGAAATGCTAAGATAGAGGAAAAAATCTGCAGCTTTGCTGCAGATTTTCCAACTGAGTTTCAGAACTTAAAAGAAGTCCAAATTTGACAAAACTTATATGATTTTTGAGTGGAAAAATATTTTGGACTCAATGGAATCAACAAAAATTGTATAGGAGGTCATTTACTCCATATAACACCAGATTACACCAGAAACCAAAAGGGCCTAAAGACGCATTTCTCCGCCAACACCTCGAATTCACAACGGCATGGAAGAAAATTAAACCAATACCTCTCCTATCCTAAATTCATCATTCTAGACTTGCTGGAATTATAATAATTCCAATCCAACACTCCAAACATCGAGTTCCACACAAACTCCACTTTAAGGCCAAAACTTAAACAATTTCCACAAATTCGCATAACTTGCAAACAAAACCTCCAAAACACAAACTTAAGGTCAATCTATACTTTGTTTGGCATTCCAGAACTATTGGAACTGTTAGAATTTAATTTTGAGGTTTTCTTGAAGGAAAGTTGACTTTGGTCAACGAATACCTAACTTTAGGCTCTAAAATAGGGAATTTGAGATATTCCTCAACCGAGTCACCAGGGATCCGAACTATCGGTCCCAGCAAGTCATAAATGACTTGGGGAAACTTCTGTAATGCTCTAAGATACAAGACGTCACGTATTTATCATAAATGACCATGAGGGTCATTACACTCCATGTCATGAATGCACATCATATCAACAACACATATATATATATATATATCAACATATATAATCATGAGATATCCACATCCTGCGCCCTGCACAGGTATCTCTAATCAAATGTAAAGTCTCAGGCCCCATATCACTCGGGTGACAACTCATCAATATCAACATGGAACGGACGAAAGAATGGTACATGGGTACAATACAACCTAGCTACCCAACCTAAGGATTCTATTTAGTACAGTAATTAAAGCTATAAGCCTAGAGATAGCCCCATGGATCCTACTTGTGTCCGATGACAAAGCACTGTAAACTCACATATCATACTCTGACTGATATCAAATGATCTCCGAATGATATGAAACTTACGTCAATGAATTCTATATGTTAATACAAGCCTAACGGTGTAATTTATACTAAATTTCGAAATGGGCCAAAAATCAAGCCTAAAATGGGCTTGCGAGGCCCGCTTGTTGAAACTGCAAATAAATTTCACTACGGAATTCCTAATGCTACCAGGAATCGGTGCTCTAAAATTGAGCACAACACGAATGTGGCAAGGGCTCCAAATCATCCCGGATAGATTTAACCCTAAAGGGGTCAAAGATTCAACCTTTATGAAGTTAACGTTGGAATTATGATGAATGACTTATCTTAGGAGCAATGTATATACAGTTAATGAAGAATTATGCAAAAATCAAAGAGTTATGGGATGATTTCATCAACTTCATACTTTAGGAAATTAATGGAGGAATTGAAGAAAATAAGGAAGAAGACGAGAAGAAAACTTACCCAAATTCATGTAGAAATTGATGGAAGATGTTGAGGAGAATTTCCTTGGACTTGGAATGGTGTTTGGGAAGAGTCTTTCTCCCTAGGATTAGAAGAATCGAGTTTTTATTTGGAATAGAATGTAAAAGGGTTGTTGCAGGAATTTATGCTACCAGGCTCGCTTCATCACGGTCCTGTCAGGCCAGTGCAATTGCGCTGAAGAAATTTGCCAGGCATCGCAATCACGTGATCAAATCACGATCGCGGAGAAGAATTTATTAATGTATCGCGATCGCGTTAAAGCATCGCAATCGCGTAGTAGTATTTTTCTTGGAACCAATCGCAATCGCATAGAAGGGGGAAATTTTTTTCATCACAATCGCGCCTCAGGGCCGCGATCGCACAGAAGGAAATCTGCACCAGTTACAGATTCCAACTGTAATTTTCCAAATTTTGCACCAGGGAGTTCGGGGATCAAACGTAGTCCAATTTTTGCAAACCAAATATGCGTACAATATGGAAACGACATTACAGACTCAACGAAATCAACAAAGCTCAAATCCAAGTTCATGTACTCAAAATGACCCCTCAAACCAAAAGGAGCCAAAAGTGCATTTTTTCACCAACACCTCAAAAATGTAATGACAAGCCCGAAAATGATACCATTACCTCACCTAGCCTAAAATTATCGTTTTTGAGCTACTCAAAGTGTCAAAATTCCAATCTGGCACTTCGAACATTAAATTACCACTGAAGCTCCACTTTAGGCCATAAACTTAACTGAAATCCACAATTTTTGCATAACTTGCAAACGAAACCTCCGAAGCACAATTTAAGGTCAATCTTGACTTTTTTTTGGCATTTTAGAGTTGAGGAACTGTCAAAATTTAATTTTGAGATCATTTTGAAGGAAAGTTGACTTTGGTCAACGAGTGCTTAGTTTTAGGATCTAAAATAGGGAATTTGAGATATTTCTCAACTGAGTCAACTGAGTCGCCAGGGATCCGAACTGATCGGTCCCAGCAAGTGATAAATGACTTGGGGCAACTATTGAAGCACTCTAAAATGCAAAATATCACCTATTTATCATAAATGGCCATAAGGTTCATCACAAAAGTTTAAGGAAATTCAGGTTTTGGGATTTAAATACTACTAGGTGGATCAACAGCACGAACGCGGTCAGCCACTGAGCTGAACCACTGTGAATGTGGTGGTATGGTGCGAACATGAAGAAGAAATAGAGGGAGGTTGGTCTAGTTCAACTCTCTACGAACGCATTATACCGGCTGTGAATGCGGAGGTTTACATAGTCAGATTCATCGCGAACACAGCCAGGTCCTACAAACATAAAGGGTACCTAGGACCTGCACCATATGATAGCAAGTTAGTTATTTTTAATAACTATGAATAATGCTTGAAATGCGTTCGGAACCCGAAAAACTAAATATGCTACCTATATGAAAATGATATTCTTGACTCAATGGTGAAGAAAATTTTTTGACCTGAGGTTGTTTCAAAAAATGTTGACCAAAGTCAACACTATGCCAAAATAACTAACTTTCCAACCATGTACTCTGAATGAGACTGGTTGGCCTGAAACCTGAAATGACCTCTCACCTATCCTAAACTCAACATTTTGAAGCTAAAGGCACAGCCGGATTTTGATTCGAGGCTTCAATCACAAAATGACCATCCAGGCTCCCCTCAAGCAACACAAAGCACATAAATAGGAGTTGGAGAAACTGTAGACTAAAAAAATGTATGAACAATACCGTGATAAGGATAATTCGTGAATATATAACCATAGCAACACACTCATAGCAAGGCCCATAAGGACGAACACAATGAGAAGAACCAGAACGGCCACCAAGGCCTGAAGAACTACTACCAGATGCATATACATAGTGGCTAGAATTTCGTTACTGTTAAGGATGGGATGGGATCTACCCTATGAGCTAGAACCTCTACTATTATGTCTTGAGCCACTAAAGTGACCCTAATAACGGGGCATCTTCTCCTCCATAACTCTCTCTCTCTACAAAAAATATGATCCATACTACAAACATGCTCAAGAATGTCATGGAAGGATGATCCGGTGACACGTAACACCTTAGTAGACCTGTGGATCTCAGAATCCAACCTCTAAAAAAAATGAAGAACTTTTTCTACCTCGGTATATATGTAGCTAGCACCATAAGCATGCGGTCGATGAAATTTTGGATCATACTCAGCCATTGAAAAGGAACCGCACTCAAGTCTCAAAAACTCCTCTCTATAATGATCCTGCTTGGAATGAGGGATATATCTCTCTAGAAAGGCATCAAAGAAAAAATTATGTGTAATAAGAGTGGAGTCAGACGACCTGGTCAAACAATAAGACCTTCACCACTTCTTGGAGAGGCCTCATATCTGATATACCATGAAGTCAACACCATGAGTCTCCAATAAACTGAGATTATGAAGCTCTACCTAACATTTTTCAATAAACTCTCTCGGATCCTTCCCAGGAGCACCAATAAATCTCAAGAGAACCAATTTAAAAATCAACCCAATACCTTCTGATCTGAGTCATACATAAGCGGGTGAAATGGTACAGCCAGTACAATTGACAGAGCAGGTATTGGAGGTGTTGAAGATGGATTAACCAGTGTTGGAGGCACCTGAACTAGAAATACTAACACCAAAGGTAGAACACCCAACCCATATGCACTCGGTACTAGTGGTACCCCCAACCATATGAACTAGGTGTTAGTGGTACCCCTGAGCTAAAAGATGTCAGTGCTAAAGGTTTCATAACAAATGTCGACTAACCCGATATACCAGGCAATAAAGATGGAACTAAAGAGGGCATAGAAAAGAATGCAGTTGGTCCCTGCACCCCTGGTGCCTGCTGACCCTATACAGGATCAGGGTTAATATTTGTAGATAGGAAGGGAGATATAGCTTTATCAAGTGCCACTCCTCCAACAAGTTCTCTATCTTGACTACTACCACCTCTTTTAATTAGTGGTGCAACTTGCTCGTAATCTCAAGAAGCTAACAAAGATTGCATACTTTCCATCTGTGGAAGATTAAAATAGAATAAATAAGATTTCAAGAACCAACTAAAATAAACTGAATTCCTAAAGATCTCATTGTAGCCTCCCGAAGTAAATCACAAACGTCTTCGTACTTAATCCGCAGGATTCCACTAGACATTGGCTCATGTATTAAGCATATTGATGAACCTAGTGCTCTGATACAAATTTTCCACAATCTAATTTCTCAAGTCACGAGGGTACCTAAATCCCAACGTAGTAGAACCACCCAACTAGGACACAAGGCATGAATAATAAACTAAAAGTGGAAGATAAGTCATAAATAAGGGATGGGATAAGCGGAAGTTTGTAATAGGTTAACAACAACCCAAAAACCTGATATCCTATATATGAGCCACTAAAACAAAGTACATTATTTGATAGTGAAGATACAAAATCTTTCTCTAAAAAAATATAGAAGTAGACAATAAGAAAGGTAAAAGAGTAGCTCTGAAGCTAAGAACAATCATGTAATGACCCTCATGGTCATTTATAATAAATACACAACATTTTGCATTATAGAGCTTTTTAGTATTTACCCCAAGTCATTAATCACTTGTTGGGACCGGTAGTTCGAATACCTGGCGGCGCAGTTGAGAAATATCTCAAATTTCCTATTTTAGAGTGTAAAACTAAGTAATCGATGACCAAAGTCAACTTTCCTTCAAGAAGAGCTCATAATTAAATTTTGACAGTTTCATTAGCTCCGAAATACCAAATAAATTCAAGATTGACCTTAAGTTTGTGTTTTGGAGTTTTTTTTGCAATTTATGCCGATTTTGTGGATTTTAATTAAGTTAAAGGCCTAACGGAGTTTGGGTGGTACTTTGGTGTTCGGAGTGTTGGATCAGAATTCTAACACTTCCATCAGCTCTAAAATGGTAAATTTATGTTGTTTGACCCTTGGTACGCTTCCTAAGGTGTTCGTGATTGATTTAAGTTGTTATATGGGAGTTGAAAATTTCTTAGTTTTGACTAATTCTTGGTTGGGGGTCAATTTCTCTTAAACGACCTCCGATATTAATTTCATTGAGTCTGTAATGAGTTTTCACAGAAAATACATATTTAGTTTGTTAAATTGGACTCCGTTTCATTTCCAAAACCCCGGTGGAAATTTAGAACAGTTGTTGTTTATCTACTGCAACTTTGACCAATTTATCGGTCAAAGTGCCAATTTATTGGCCATGACTGATAAATCAGACAAAACAGTCAAGAAACGGGTTGGTCCAATTTATCGGACCAATTGATTGATAAATCAGTAGGTACCGATAAATCGGTCAATTAGCCAATAAATCAATGCCTTCCACTATTCAGGGTCTCGATATATCGGCACTTTTTGTCCGATAAATCATACCCGAGCCCTTTTTATGAAGTTTTTACCCATTTTTTTGGGTATTATTTTCCAAATTTTCCCCTCATTTTCCCTCTAAAAATTGTACAATTTGTCTTGGAAACTCCCCCAAAATTCATAGAAAAGTTTCTTGATGATTGTGTACGTCATCTCCACCTTCGGTAAGTGATTTCATTCATTAAATTTCATTAATATTAGAGTTCTTACTCCATTAATGCCCTAGTTATGAATTCATGATTCCTTCAATTATATTAGAAGTTTTGTAGTAATTCCTTGCTCTTTAGGATTATTATTAATCGTAGTAACATTTTCTTTTTGAAATTCAACATACAAATTCATAAAAAATGAATCTTTAGACCTTTTTATACTCAATTTTCCCTGAGATGTTCAAGGGTATTCCCTTACTCGAATTGTGCTCAATTTTCGAGCACAAGTTCATAATGACGTTGGGAACCCCATGGCGATATTTATTTTGTTTCAATGAGTAGACCCCATATCTAGGCCGGATTTTAGGCCTAGTCTAGAACTTAGCATAAATTATACCATTAGATTCATATTGATATATGGAATACTTTGACACAAATTTCAAAGCATTTGGAGACCATTTGATAATAGTCGGAGTACTATTCGTGAACTATAGCGCTTTATCGTCCGATAACAGGTAGACTTCATAGGGCTATCTCTAGGCTTATGTAATGACCCTCATGGTCATTTATGATAAATACATGATGCATTGCATTCTAGAGCATTTTGGTAGTTTCCCCAAGTCATTTATGACTTGCTGGGACCGACAGTTTGGATCCCCGGCGACTCGATCGAGAAATATCTCAAATTCCCTATTTTAGAGCCTAAGTACTTGCTGACCAAAATCAACTTTCCTTCAAGACGATCTCGAAATTAAATTCATACAGTTCTATTAGCTCCATAATACCAAAAATCTCAAGATTGATCTTAAGTTTGTGTTTTGGAGGTTTCGTTTGCAAGTTATGTGAATTTGTGGAATTTAGCTAAGTTTAAGCCTATAAGTGGAGCTTGAGTGGTAATTCAATGTCTGGAGTGTTAGATTGAAATTCTAACACTTCCATCAGCTTCGAAATGATGAATTTAGGCTAAGTGAGATGTTGGTTTAATTTTTGTGCTTATTGTTGTAATTTCAGAGTGTTGGCGGAAAGATGCATTTTTGGACACTTTTGGTTTGCGGGATTATTTTGAGAAAATGACCTCAAAATTCAGTTTTGTCAATTTCTTTGAGTCTGGAAGGTCGTTTCCATGCTTTTTGCATATTTGGTTTGTCAAAACTGGTCTCCATTTGAATCTCGAACCCTCGAAAGGGAATTCTGAAAGTTGCAGATTTTGATCTGCAGTTGGTGCAGATGTTGTTCTACGTGATCTCGATTCAATCCTGGAAAAACCTTCTTCACGAACACAATGCCTTAGAAATTTCTTCAGCGCGATCATGGCCTTAAGCCACGCGATCGCGAAGGGTTATCTGACTGGAAATTTATTTAAGTTCTAACCGCAGCTCTTTTCCCTTTTTCTCAACCTAAATGTCATTTCTCCTTCACTTCAAAGAAAAAACCCTTCCCAAACCCCATTCAAAGGCCAAGAAAGCTAGTATCAACATTCTTCACTGATTCTACGTTGATTAGGTGAGTTTCCATTCTTTTCTTCTTTCTTATTTTCCTAATTTTTTCCTCCATTAATGGCTAAAAGTGGGGTTGAGGAAGTCATCCCATAACTTGATTTCTTTCATATATTTCTTCGTTATTAGTATATACATTGCTCCTAGGATCATTAACTCATCCAAATTCAAGCGTTTTTATTGTAAAGATTGAACCTTTAAATCCTTTTGGTTCAATACTATCTGGGCTGATTTGAGGCTCTTTCCTTGCTCGTCTTGTGCTCAAATTTGAAGCATGGGTCTCTGGCAGCATTGGAAACCCTGTGGTGAATTTTGTTTGTGGTTTTGGTAAGCGGATCCTGCAAGCCCATTTTAGGCCTGATTTTGGGCCCAATCCGGAACTTTGTATTCATTGCACCGTTAGATTCGTGTTTACTTGTAAAATTCATTGGGGCAAGTTTCAGATTGTTTGGAGCAAGTTGATATCAATCGGAGTAAGATTTGTGGATTTGCAAAGCTTTGTCGTCGGACTACAGGTAGATTCTGTGGGGCTATCTCTGGGTTTATAGCTTTAATAATTATACTAAATAGCATCCTTGGGTTGGGTAGATAGGTTGTATAGTACCTTTATACCGTTCGTTTGTCCTTTCTATGTTGATAATAATGTGTTGGCACCCGAGTGATGTGGGGCCCTAGACTTAGTAATTGATTATAGATACCTGTGCAGGACATAGGGTGTGGATATTTCATGTTATATATGTTGTTGATATGCTTTGCATTCATGACACGGAGTGACCGAGCTTACGGCTCCAATGAGAGTACATTAGGGTTGGGTAGTATCACCTCCTGATTATGAGCCTTGGTGGCTAGTGGATGATTTGATGATAGAATTTCGTGGCAATATAAAGATCTAAATATGAATTTATTGATAATAATAACATAAGTAACTATCTTGTACTGGTTTAGTCTCGACATGGTATCGAGCACCCAGTAACACTGTTTTACCTATTTTAGTCCAGGCTTCACCTCCTGGTACCAGGACTTACACAAATATCTATTTTTACTACTAAATGCTGGGACTTGAGACCGACTCAGTTCGGCAGTGAGTACAGTACTGGGACTTGAGACTATCTTCGTACGACAGTGAGTACAACTTTTAACACACATGAGATATGATTATTGATGACCATAGGTGTTACTACTATACACAGACTTACATCGGCATTGTGCCCCTTGATTTTGCCGAGTACGGCTGTAACTAATTCTGATATGATTGATATGAGGCACAGGGTGCCCGCGAATAATACTATTGCAGGGCAAAATGTGCTGATTATGGTTTTGAAAGAGGGATGTGAGGTTCTATGACGACCATGTGTTTGCTACTTTTTTGCACTTGTCTTCTTCAGTGTACCCCTGGTTGTATGGGATGCCTATGAGTAAGCATATTCATCTGTACGTTGTGCTTCTTATGGAGGACTTGTCAGTGTTTATGTGCTTTACATTATTATTCATATTATTGCTTATTTGTCATTATTGTCAACTTGTTGTCCCTTATTGTGTGGGAATCAGTGCTTATTACTTCTGTTTGTCTAGTTATTCTTCTACTTGAGGTTACTGGTATACCGAC
>JBDJHY010234550.1:0-10956 GCA_039654485.1 Withania somnifera
TATAAATGGTAGTATATTCCTTGCATGATTCTTCTCCTATTTAGGAGTCCTTTATTAAGGTAAACATTAATTAACCTGTTATGCCATTATTTGTGTGGGCCACTGGCTATTAGGCCCATACTATTCAAGTGGGCCAATGTCCTTTCTCTGTACTCCTACATACAAAATACAAAATGTTCCTTACATACGTATATGATTAATAACCACAAACCTTTATCAACATCAATAGTTTATATTCTAATTGTTTTTCAACCGAATTTATCTATCATTTTATGGATGGTTGATTTGGTCTCTTTTCTTTTGACGTTATTGTGATCGAAATTATCAAGTATCATAAACATTAAATTATTAAAGATAATTGTAAAATAATACAATAAAGAAAAATGTACTAAGAAATATAATAATTTAAGATGAGTTGATTGATTAACTTATATATGACAATTCACAGTATCAAAAATATACAACACAATATGCATTTTTGTGAATTTTGTGTGCAGACCGCTTACTCCTTCACTTAGTAGTTATATAATGTATTTGACTTGCTAGATTGGTTGGTTCAAAAAATTGAGGTGTTTGATTGAGACTTTTGCTTATTTTTCAAATTAAAAGGTTTGGAGATTTATAGAGTTGATTTTAATCAATATTAATTGAAAACGATTTTTGTATGAAATTTCATCAACTTTATTAGCTTCAGATTATGATTTTATTTTAGGTAGATCTTTGTTTCGGGTCTCAAAACTTTGATTTATTTTGAGCGTTTACGCTAGATGTTAGGGAGTATAAGACTAAGAGTTGAATTTAATCAACATTTAGTCAAAGATAGATATTTTGATAGTTGCATTGAGTCCAAAATATTGCTTATAATTTGATAGCATATATGATTTATATTCAGGGGCTCCTGGGAGAATCCTGAAGGTTCATTTAAGGAATTTGGAACTTTTCCTTAACTACTAATCTAATATTTTTGGTACAAGTAGTTGGCCTTCTTTGCATGCGCGATGGCTTCATCGCAATTTCGGAGATGGAATTGGTCTAGCATTACAATTATGGAGGAAAGATCACGATCGACAAAGGGTTTGGGGTTGGTGTTCACGAACGCAATGAGTCCAGGTTGAGCGGACTCATAATTGCGATAGAGGGCCCGCGATCATGAAGAACAATCACATGATAGTTTAAAATTTCCCCGACTATATATTTCCTTTATGACTCAATTGCTTTTGTTTTGGAACTCAGTTTGGGGAGTGATTTTTAATATTTATTTATTAGGTAAGTTTACTAACCATTATTTTATACTTTTAACATTTATTGATGATTTTTATGATAAAATTGATGATTTAAACAAGAAGTTTTATGGATTTTTGGACAAAAATTTAAAATATTCTTTCAAAACTTCGAGGTCTTTAAGCTTGAATTTTGATGAAATTTTATATTTGAATTTCTTAAATTATGGGCAATGTGATTCTTTAATAAAGTTTTAATTTTTCCCTTTTGGGCTCGGGATTATTTTTTGGAGCACAAAATATTAGTGTAATGACCTTGAAGGTCATTTTTGGTATTTTATAAAATAATATTATTTTTCCTTTCAAATAGTTGTTTTGGGTCGAATTTAATCACTTTATATTATTAGTTCTAACAACGGAGCAAAAATTGTAAGTTTTGAGAAATTTTTTATTTTGAAAGTCTTTAAGATGAGATACGTGACTTAGTCAATCTTTGGAGTTTCGAATCTTGGAATGAAATTTTATTAATTCCATCATCTTTGGAAAGTGATATTTGTTCTAGGAGGACCCTCATTTTAAGTCTTAGGCTTTTCTTGGTGATTTTAACCCGTTTTACGAGATAAAATAGAGTTTCAAGATCAAAATTTGACTTTAGTCAATATTTTATAATCGGACGCTCATATTTAAATACCATCAATTCTATTGAATTCCTAAGGTGAATTTCGGACTTGGAGAAGGTTCGAAGTATTTTGGAGGTCTCAAGGGAATTATAGTCTTTTTGATCAAAATTTTTATTTTTAGTGGCATTGAAAGATATTAGGTCAAAGAGACCTTGAATTCTCATTCTTATAGTTCCATTGAGCCCAATACATCAAATTTAGTGAGGTAGTATATATTGTTTGTTTGCACGGGATTCCAAACGAATTCTGAGGATTTGTTTGGAGACTATCCTTTTGTAGCCTTTACCATCAACTACAGTACATGCTGCAACACATTTTTACTCATCGTGATCGTGTACATGAGCATCGAATTGCATAGGTCCTTTCTTCTTTGAATCCCGATCATGTGAAATATCATCTCGATCACGTAATGTTTTTTGTAGGGCTAGAAATAGTTTCTTCATCGTGATCGCGTTCATAGGGATCACAATCGCATAGAGTATGTGGTTCTAGTGACATGTCACATAAATTCACTGCGTACACCCTTTACCCCCTATATTTTAATTTTTGACCTTGAGAGCGCACTTTGGGGTATTTTTAAAAATAGATGAAGGCAAACTTATTGGTAAGCTTTTTAATCATGGATTCTTCATTATCCATTGATTATTTCATGATTTTAACATCAAGATTTAAGGATTACAATTTGGAGATTTTAGAAAAAATCACAATTTCAATTTTTTGAGTTTTGAAGGCCGATTTCTACGCCATTTTTAAATGAAATTTCATATATGAAATACCTAAAACACGAGGAACATGATTTTTTTTTTAAAAAAATTAGACTTATCCTTATGCATCGATTTTGACTTTTTTGGGGACGATTTCAGATCCAATTTCAAAAAAAATAATGTGGACATTATTTTTCATATTTTCTCATTCTTAGTTCATTTTTTACAAGATTTTGTAGATTTGGAGGCTCTATGCAAAGGGAAGACCCATGCTTAGTCATTTTCTTCATTTTAAAGGTAACTAGAGTTTCTTGAATTTCTTACAAAGTGTCCTAGGTATTATATATTATTTTCTTAAAATGGAGAGTAATAGGGACTACTTAGGGGTATCCGTGTGGATGAATTGACAATTATTTACTCGGATACTAGAGTCAAACATGCAGGATTTAAAATAAAGGTATGAAAATGGTTATGAATTGATTGATTTATTAATTTTTTTGTTGAGTTTAGGTATTTATGTGGCCTTGAGATTCTCAAATATTGCTATTGCACTTACTTGCCTCCTTACTTGATTTTTTTCTCTTGGCAGACTTTAGTTGAATTGATATGATTTATCTTTGTTATTGTGCCCTTGACAGACTTTAGTCGATTATGATGAGATTTTAGGACTTGTTTATAGTCTTGATGAGATGAGGAAGTTGCACTATTGTGAAATTAAAACGAAAAGCCTTTTGAAACTAATAATAAATGTTGAGAAATGTCTTTATTGATAATAAGCTGAAATGGATAAATTGGTCTTGAAAATATCCACCTCACGAGTCCATTTCTTAGTTGCATTTGTTGGACCCTTCTTAACGTGGATAAACTTTTACATTGGGACTTATCGAGGTATTTAAGGACTCTTTCTATGAAACTATAGCAAAATTAGTGGGTTTATCCCATGTATTTTGATCTGGTTCGAGAAGGAAGGTCTGTCTCCGAATGGGTTAAGTATGAGATGTTGCTTTTGACATAGTTCGAATGGATTTCAATTGAGATTGGTGCTTTATCTTGAGTTGGCCCATGGTGCCATTTTTGATACTTTACTAGTGGATATGGATCTAACCATATTTGATTATTCGATTTCTCTAGTTCTTTGATGATATTTCCCTTACTCCCTATATTTGTTATTATTATTATTATACTTAGTTGGATTATGATTTGATTTACAGCTTGGTATTTAGGAGAATTGTGGTTGGTGTGTCAGGGTAGTTAGTTCTTGTCACATTTTTTTAGAGGATTTCCTGGGATACTTGATGAGTACCTATTGATTTATTTTGGTACGCACTCCTTTACTTTCTACTCTTGTGTAGGTTTAGATCCTAGTGCATCTTAATTTGTTCTCCTAGATCAGGTCTGAGGTTCGTGATATGGAGAGTTGGCGTAGCTGCTTGTTATCCAAAAGATGCTACACAATCTTTTCTGTTATGTCTTACATTCTATTTGAGGATTTGATATATTCAATACCTATATTTTTTTTGACTTTGCATTACTCAATATTTAGAGGCTTGTATACATTTACACTAGTTTCTAGGTGGTTTATTAGTTGGATTTTTGTATTGCACCTTATTTTGTTCTTATTGAATCATTATTTTTTTTCGCATTTACCCTTATAGTATTGTACATGTTTATCTATCTAGGTGGGTTGAGAAGAGCCATCACAACTTGGGATTTTTGGTCGTGATAAGTTTGTATCAGAGCTCTAGGTTCATAGGTCTCTTAGTGTACAAGCGAAAGTTAGTAAAGTATCATAGATTAGTACAAAGATGTCCATTACTTATCTGAGAGGCAATGAAACATTTAGAAAATCTTCGCTTTCATTCTTTCATTTGTATCTTGCGTGATTTGTCTGTTTGGTTTCTGAGACATGATTTGTTTGTAACAAATGGTAAGGACTAGATTTTCGGCTAAAGGTGAGGATGTCCCCACAACATTGGATGAGACATCGACCATAGGTTAGGGACAATCTATAGGATAGGGCCATGATAGAGCCTAAAGTGTCGTACCAGTAAAAGGTTAGGCCAGAGTGTCTTACCGTGAGCCTATGGTTCATGCTGAGGAAGGGCAGGTATTCCTAAAGATTACTACCACACCATTTCTTTAGTACACTTTATTGCGAGTGTTAGGTGTGTGGGAGAGTTTGGTTTTGAGCGGTGGTGCAACTAACATACCCCCCGGGGCTACAATTTAGAGTGAGAGCTCAGATACTAAATCAACAACCGATTCTAGTTATGCCTGATTTGGTGGGACAACCATTATTGGTCCAAAAGGATAGTGGAGTATAGTTACTGGGTGTGGGATCCCTAAGAGTGAATTGGGTAGCATTGTCTAATGAGGAGTAACACTGTTATGAGAAGTTTAGAAAGGTGGATCTTCCATAGTTTCAGGGTGGGAGAGATGATGAGTCATTTGGGTTCCTATATACTTGTAAGGATCTACTTAATATGAAGTTAGAAATATTACATGAGGTTCTTCATACTATATTTGCAGTTGTTTGGGCTAGCGGTGTACTCTTAATTGACTGATAGACTAGCTGGGTCTTTCTCGGTTGCGTGGGAGGAGTTTAAATAGGACTTTTATGATTTATATGTCACATGGAGTGTGAGAGAGAAGAAAAAGATTAAGGTTTGAGAGGTTAAAGTAGGGGGTATGATAGTAGCTGAGTATGAGACTCACTTTTGTGCTTTATCAAGGTATATGCTAGATCGCTCCTTACAAATCTAGGCTATAGAGATTGTAGGTCTATGTGAGTCTTGGATTACACCCTTTGGTTGCTGTGTTTATAGTTTATAGACAAGGATCATCCTTTCAAGACATGGTTGAGGCTGCTAAGGCTGAGCTTATGGAAAGAGAAAAGTTTGGGGAAGTTAGAGGACTTACTCATTGGGTTAGTTTTTGGGTTCTTTATCTCGTGGTAGGGGATCTTCTGAGAGGAGCTTTCTTCACCCTATGGTACCATGTTTTAGGATGTTATGCTAGCTTTAGATATTGATTATTTAGGGCAAAGGTATTCTCAAAGGGTTCCAGGCCTTGGTGGCTACTCACACACATCTGGTTGTTCTCACCTGACTTCGGTACCTCAATCTTGTTTTACTTATGGTGGTCTAGGGAATTTATGGAGAGACTTCCCACATAAGTGCAAGGAGGGCCCCATACTAGTTCTTAGTATTCATTTAGAGCACCAGAAGCTACGGTGAGAGGTTAGGCCATAGCAAAGCATGATAGAGGTGGTCGGACCTCGTGTAGAGGTTGTGGTAGAGATACAATTCCTAAAGCCCATGATAGAGGAATTGTTCCGTCTAGTAGTGACAGGGCTCATTGTTATGCTTTTTCGAGAAGGTTAGAGGCAGAGACCTCCAATATAGTGATTGCAAGTATTTTTCTAGTATGCCATCGACCTGTATCAACCTTATTTGTTTCTGCCTCCACTTATTCATATATGTCTACCTATTTTGCATCTTAATTTCATATGATGAGTGATTACCTAGCTGTTCTTTTACATGTTTCTACTCCCGTAGGTGATTCTTTAGTATTGGATTGGGTGTACCAATACTATGCCTTTACTATGGTAGGGTATGATACTTGGATAGACCTGATTATTCTTGATAGGGTCAATTTTGATGTCATTGGGTATGGACTGGCTTTCTCCGTATTGTATCATCTTTGACTATTATATAAAGACCGTTACTTTTGATATGCCTGGTATTTTGAAGATTAAGTGGAGAATTCTTGTTGGTTCTTTTCCTAGTAGGGTAATCTCCTTAGTTTATGCCCAAAGATTTATTGGTAGAGGTTCTCTCCCTATTCGTCCTTTATCCGTGATACAAGTGTTGATACTTATTCTACTAAGTCTATTTTTGTTACATATGACTTTCCATATATATTCCCTACTAATATTCTAAGTGTTCCTCCTGATAGAGACATAAGTTTTGATATTGATTTAGAGTTGAGCACTAAGCGCATCTTTGTTCCTTCTTATCATATGGCTCCAACTAAGTTGAAGGAATTGAAAGAATGGTTATAAGATTTTTTGAGTAAGGGATTTATTGCACCGAGTGTATCACCTTGGGGGTGCTCCTGTTATGTTTGTAAAGAAAAAGAATGGGTTTATGAGGATGTACATCAACCATAGAAGTCAAACAAAGTTACTAGTAAGAATAAGTATCCCTTTTCTCGAATTGATGACTTTTTGATCAGTTGCAGGGAGCTTCGGTATTTGCTAAGATTGACTTGAGAATGGACTACCATTAGTTGACGATTTAGGTTTAGGTATCCCTAAGATTTTTTTTTTGGACCAGTTATGTACATTTTGAGTTTTTGGCGATTTATTTCGAGCTAACTAATGCTCTAACAACATTCACGGAGTTAATAAATGAAGTATTTCAGCCTTATCTTAACTTTTTCATGATTGTCTTTACTGATGATATTTTGGTGTAATTGTGGAGTGAGGTAGATCATGTGAAACATTTGAGGATCGTGCTTCAAAGGTTGAGAGAGGAAAATTTATATACAAAGTTTTTGAAATTTAAGTTTTGTCTTAGTTCTATGACTCTCTTGGGGCATGTGGTGTCCAAGGATGTATTATGGTCGATCCGAGCATAATTGAGGCAGTTTATGGATTGTCTAAGCCTACTCTCCTACTGAGATCCACAGTTTTGTTGGTTTCGCTCACTATTACCAGAAATTTGTTCATGGATTTTATTCCATGTAACCCTATTGACTTGGTTTACTTAGAAAAATGCATCTTTCTAGTGGTCGAATGAGTATGAGGAGAGCTCCTAGAGGCTTAATCTTTATTTAATTCAACACCTATTTTAACTTTGCCTGTTGAGGGTGAGCCTTTCCCCGTGTATTGTGATGCTTCTAGAGTTTATTTATGTAGAGTTTTTGATGTAAAATGGGAAAGTTATAGCCTATTATTTTATGTTGTTGAAGTTTCATGAGAAGAATTATCCTACCCATGACTTGGAGTTGGAAGCTATTGTGTTTGTTTCAAAATTATGGAATCATATTTATTTGGGGTTCATTGTGAGGTGTTCACTAATCATAGGAGACCCCGGTGTATTTTCATCTAGAGGGATCTGAATTTGAGGAAAATACAATGGATTGAGTTGTAGAAAGATTATGATAAGAATATTTTTTACCATCCTCATAAATGTAATATTGTAGCTGATGCTCTAAGTACAAAATCAACTAGTATGAGTAGTCTTGCTTCGATTTGTGTTAAGGAGCTACCTTTGGATAAAAATGTTCAGAGTTTTGGAAACAACCTTGTTCATTTACAGATTCATATAACAATGGGATTTTTTATTTTTTAAAGGCTCGTTCTTCCTTAATGGTATATATTAAAGAAAAGCAGTTTGAAGATTAAAACTACTCATTATAAGAGATAATGTGTTAAGAGGAGAAGAAAATGAGTCATTTCTTGATTTTGATGGTGTTTTATTTATTGGTGGTATGATTTGTCTTTCTAATTGGGTGATTTGATTTGATTGATTCTTATTGAGGACCATTATTCAAGATATTCCATTCACCACAGAGCAATAGAGATGTATCATGACTTGAGCCAGCACTATTAGTTGTGTGGCATAAAAAAGGATACAGTTGAATTTGTGACTAGATGCTTGAATTCTCAGAGATTTAAATTTCAGCACCAACGATCTAGTGAATTATCTAAGAAGATGCCTATTCCTTTATGTAAGTGGGAGTGGATTACCATGGATTTATTTTTGGGTTGCCTACCACTGTGGGTGGTTATGATTCTATTTGGGTGATTGCGGATCATTTGACTAAATCTGCCCATTTTTTTCTAGCAAAGTTGGTTATACAATTGAAGAGTTAGCTAAGATATATCTCAGTCGGAATGTTTGTTGAATGGTATCCCAATATCTATCATTTCAATCTAAGGCCTTATTCACTTTGCATTTTTTAGGGCACTATAACATGGGTTGGGCACTCAGTTAGATATGCATATAAATTTTCATTCTCAAATCGATAGCTGGTCTGAGTAGATATTCAGGTATAGTGGATATTCTTTGAGAATGTGCTATTAATTTGGAGGGCATCAGCATAAGTACTTACCATTGGAAGAGTTTGCATATAATAATGGTTATCACTCTAGCATTTAGACGACTCATTTGGAAATTTATATGCCAGGATATATAGTTCTCCAATGGTTGGTTTGATGATTTTGAGGTAGGGGCTTAGATACAGATCTGCTTTATAATTATAGAAGAAGGCTTGAGTTATTCATAGAATATTTTTAAAAGCCCAGAGTAGGTGAAAGAACTATACTGACAGGAGGGTTCAATCCCTAAAGTTCATGGAGGCTGATCGTGTTTTACTGAAAGTATTCCCCATGAAGGGTGTGATGAGGTTCGTAAAGGAGGGAAAGCTTAACCCCAAGTTTATTGGCCCATTTGAGAATCTAAAGAATATTATGGAGGTGTCTTATAAGTTAAACTTGCCACCGATTTTATCAATGGTGAATCCTAATTTTCATGTTTCCATGCTTGAAAAATATAGTCCTGATGATTCCTATCTGATTCAGTATGAATCTGTGACCTTCATTAGCTTTGAAATGTGGAATTGGGTCTAGGAGTACCTTCATTTTCATTTTTAGGTTTTTCGTGGTGATTTTATCCCATTCTATGGGATAATGTTGAGTTTTAAGGCTAAAGTTTATCTTTGGTTAATATTTGATGATCATGCACTTGTATTTGAATTTTATAGATTCTATTGGATTCGGGAGATCATTTTGGGCTAGGAGAATATTCATATAATTTTGTAGAGGTGCAGATGCATTTTAGTCTTTTCGATTAAAGTTCCCATTTTTAGTGGCATTGATGGATATCAGGTCAAAGAGACCTCGAGTTCCTATTTTGATAGTTCCATTGAATTTAAAACATCAAATTAATTAAGGTAGCATATATTATTTGTGTACACGAGATTCTAAACAAATCTCGTGGTCCATTTGGAGACTAATCTCTTATAGATTTTGCTGTCAATCAGTACCTAGTGTAATGACCCTCGCGGTAACTTTTTTGTTTTTACCTTTTCTTAAATCTTACATCTTTCCTGTAGTAGCCTAAGTCATTAGTGACTTATTAGGACTGGTGATTTACTTCTCGGGTGATTCATTTGGTCGTTATGTATATTTCTCTATTTTAGAGCTTTAATCATTAAAATCATTGACGTTAGTCAATATTCTGTTAAAACAAACTCAAAATTGAATTTTGACAGTTCCATTAGCATCGGAACATATATTTTTGTCTAAGCGGACACTTGGTTTGGATTCGGAGCCTTTGGTTTTAGGTTTACCTTATTTTGTGTATTTTATGTGTTTTCTAGTGTATCAGTGGAGCTTAGGTGGTCATTTTTTGATTTTATTCTCGAATTGAAAGTCCCACTATTTCATCAGCTCTGGAATATCTTGTTTGGATTATGTGAGATATTTGTTGGGGTTTCAGTCCAAATAAGCTTACTTCGAGTACTCGATTGAAAAGTTGGTTATTTTGGATAAGTATTGACTTTTGTCAACATTCATTAAAATGACCTCAGATCAGAATTTTATTTGCATCATTGAGTTCTGAATGTCATTTTATGCGGGTAGAATATTTTGTTTGTGTTCATCAAGATTTAAACATATTTCGAGCATCATTTTAAAGATACATTATTAGATGGTTTGCTTGTTTCAGTTGTTGCTGGTGCACAACTTAGGTGTTCTTCGTGTCCATATCTCCTATTCATGTGATCGTGATGCATCGTTTGATAGACCTTCGCTATCACATTCAATTCTAACGCAATCGCGTGCCTGAGTTTTTCTACTCTCTGCAATCTCGACATGCTTAATAGGTGATCGTCATTTGTCCCTACTCTATCCTTCACAGTCTTTTGTCTCCCTAGCACATGTAAGATTCTGCGGTTGTACAAGTAATACAGTAGCTCTTTCGAGCCGGATGTCGAAACCATAGGGACTTGGAATTATGAATTTGAATTGCAAAATGATTCCAGTAGATCTTTATCTATAATACAATATAAGAGAATAGTCTAGGCGTGTGATAATTCTGTAGCTCTAATGTAACTATGGACACGTAAAGTAAATATGTAGTGAAACACCACAACAAGACAGATATAAACGAACGTTCCAGGGTTATGGTAATTACACACACACAAGTATAGTCTTAATCTTCATAAAGGTACTTATTTTTTAATTGTTGATTTTGGGGTTGAAATCATGACTAGGGATTTATAGCCCTCTAGTCCCTATTTATCCAAGCACATAACTACTCCAATTGGCATGTGTTATATGAC
>JBDJHY010234560.1:0-10955 GCA_039654485.1 Withania somnifera
TTTTGGTCACTAATTTTGACCTTTTAGTGACCGCATTATCAAATTGGTCACTAAGTACCTTTAGTGACCGAGCATTAATGACCAACTGGTGACCAACTTTTTTTGGTCACTAAAGCCATTTGGTGACCAAAATTTGGCTTTTAGTGACCAGAATCATTTGTCACTAAAGGCTATTTTTCTTGTATTGTATCATAGACACAATTACGCTCAACAACAATACCATATGACAAATACAACCAGGTAATAATTTAGCAACGACCGACCAACAAAACACGAACTAATAATAAAAAATAAATTCTTGTAAATAGTGCACCATGACAGTTTTCTTTCTTCACCTGAAGAAGTATAAGGTCTTGCTTATTGGACAATACCCTAAACGTCAAAACAACCAAAAATCGAAGACAACAACGCAACATAAGTAGAACTCAGAGAATGAGATAAATGAATAGGGCAAAAGAAAAACCCTTGATAAACACAGAAGACCGAGAAGAGAAGTTGAACAAACAGAACCATCGTTCAAGGATAACATCGAACGATAGCTTAGAGGTCTGCAGGTCCCGATCATATGCTCTGATACCATGTTAAGCTTATGAATCTCGTCAACAATGGCGGAACAATACGAGAAAATAAACTTTCTGTCTATTCAAAAAATATCACCAATTTTTATATACAATGTCAAAATAAATAAAAAATAAATAAATAATACAATGCAATTAAAGATACAAAATAAGTGGGCTGGTGTAAGACCCAAATGTTAACCGGGCTCATGTATCTTCACAGTAAGGACTTACAAGCTGTAAGGAAATAAGTGCTACGTGGAAAGATCTATAAAGGGAGGTCTCTAAAACTTTTTCTAAGCGGAAATGAAAGAAATTGTTAAACTTGTAAACCTAGAGCTTGAGTTACACGTGAGGAATCTGTAAAAAAATTAGGACCTGCCTCATATATTTTACTGCTGTTCTTTATATTTTTCAGTTCTCTTTAATAACTTTTATTTTATTATTGTTCTCTTAATAACTGCATCCACAATTTTATGTAATTAAAAATGAAAGGTGCTTACGATACGGAATCTCCGATATTTGCAGTAGGTACAATGTAAGTTAGTGAAATGAACTTGATATAACACCACAATTTTTCTTCTCCATCTTATTAGGGTTTGGTATTTAAATGTCCAAACTTGCAAGGTTCTAGATAGGAATAGCACCATAAACATTATGCATATGTACGATGCGTATAACCAAAACCTATATATAGGCATCCAAAAATGTAGTAGCAGTTAATTTGAGAAAAGTAAAATGATAGGATTCATCTTAGAAAGGAAAGAAGACAATTGTTTTTGGATACAAGTGTTTCATAGTGACAACTTTGCATGTAAAAGCTAGAAAAATAAAAATAAAATTTACTAAAAAAATAGTTAAGTTTTTTTTTTTTTAAATAAAATTTTGTATACCACCACTTTTGTTGATTAATTACGACCCGTATTTCATTCTCTGTCACCTTAAGTTTCCACCGTCATCGCATTAATAATTAACTCTCATTTTCGTTGACTAAAAAATCATACACTCTTTATTAGAGACAAACTATGTGATTTCAGTTCTAATACGTGTTCTCAGCACTCCTTACCTGTTTATAAGTATTATGCAACACAAAAGAGTAGTAAATAGTGGTGATCAACAGTACGCTTCAACTAATTTTGAAATAGCTAAGCACAAGAAATGGGTTGAGAGAATTTGTTCTACATAATAGAAATTATGATTAAGTCCACAAAATTTTAAAGATATTTTGATACAGTATTTTTAATTAGTACGTATTTAATTTATTTATCACAAAATTCAAAAGTTTAAGTTATTTTCTTATATATCATAATGAATAATTAAATTATGATAAACAAATTTAAATGAAGGAAGTAGATAATTTGGGAAGTGATTCTTTGGTGAGTACGGAACCTAATTTTAGTCTAGTCAACCATGTTTGCCATCCCCATGTTTTTTACTTAGACGAGCATATTCTAAATTACAATCTAATATAGAAACGGATGGAGTATTAGTAAAATTAAGGGACTATCAGGAAGAGGGTGATAGGTAGAGGAGAAAGGTAACAGAAAACGGAAGTTGGAAATAAGGGAAAATTAAGGTGACAGAATAAAATAGGGGTTGTAATCTTAATAATCAATTGTACAGATGGACGTGTGGCTTTGATTAGTGAGCGCAATTGAACATTACAGGAGACTTTTTCACTAAAGGGGATCCCAACCCTATGTTAGACTATTTAGACAGGTACGTTTGCGTTGTATAGCATTGTGTGACTGTTGTACTCATATTTATGTTACGACCCGATATCTCAGGTTATTACAACGCCTACATTCCTTTGTAAGCGAATCACCCAACTAGAACTTAAAGAAAAAATAATAAGTAAAAGTGGAAGATAAAAATATAAATAAAAAAAAGCACATGGAAATTTAAAACAATGAAAGAGATCATCAAAACCTGGTATTCTAGTACATGAGTCACTAAAGAGCAATTATAAAGTATGATATAAATACATTATCTGTTTTGGAATACAAAGTAATAACTGTCTAAAGGAAAGATAAAGTGAGATCTTGAACGCTGATGATCACCTCTACTTAGAATCTAGATAGTAACACGAACCTCAGGAATCACGTCATTTACTCATACTCGGATCTGCACAAGAAATGCAGTGTAGTATGAGTACCAAACTGCCAAAGCAATCGAGTATTAAGTAAGCATCACCAGTTGATTGAGCCCATATAAGAAATAAAATAGTAAACAGCAGATAATGAAGAAAATAAGTCACAAAAGTCAAGGAGTATAAATATAAAAATATAAAGCTACCTACAAATAAAATAGAAGTAACAAAGAACAAACAATGGAGGTAGCTAACAACAGTAATAGAAAAACTCGAAAAACGAGAGAAAAGTGTACCTGAGTTCTTGCAACAACACAAAAAAGAAAAAATACACTCCAGAACTTTAAATAATAGTATACATATATCCTTTAATATACTTTAGGGATGCACATACCCTTTCCGTTTTAGGTTTCATTCATATATACCCTTAACCCTAAAAAAACGATATATATGACCTTAAAGTATAACCAAGGATATATATGTACCATTTTTAAAGTTCAAGGGGTATATTTATTCCTTTTCTATATCTATTTAAAGTATATATATATATCTATATATAGATATATATATATACATATACACACACACACACTTGACTTTGTTTAAGTTTAAATTCATTTTGAGGTATATGACATGAAGTAAGTTATGTGTGTATTAGTTATATATGTAGGGTTTAGTTATTTTAATATTATTTTTTATTGAAATAGTTTTTGTATATATATATACAAAAAAAAGTAAGTAAAAAAATAGCATAAAATACTATTGTATAATCAAGTTGTTTAGAAAAAAATAAAAGAAAGTGGAGAGAGATAGGGATAAAGTGTAATTTTAGGGGTTAAAGCGGCCAACAACGCATCCCCTTTTACAACGTAGGGCTTGAAAGGCTGGACAATTTGTTTTCCTTTCTTGTCCAGTATTATTTTAATTCATGTATAAGTAATATCCACATAACTTATTCCACCTCTACCCTGCATAAAATTATATATAGATTTATTAATAAGTTTGTACGTATTAATTAAGTAGAATTACTAAAACATAACCAAACACCCTATAAAATTAATACATGAATTATTTTTATACATTATTTAAAATCTACCAATCAAAAATTATATAAAATTAATACATGAATAACTTTTGTCCTAGTTGCTAACCAAACAATGTTTAAAATTAATATATGAATAACTTATTCATGTATTGGCTTCTTCCTTATACAGTATCCAAACGGATCCTGAGAGTAAAATATGAATTTCGTAATTAAGGAATTTTAAAATATTAAGAATGTATTAGTATTAAATTAAGAATCAGTTAAGTATGTAATAGCCTCAATTAGGAATTGTTATAGAGATTGATGATTATATATTACAATTATTTGTCTAAGAAATTATTTTCTCTTTTTCGGAGTTGATCCAATCAGGAAATAACACCCTATTTTAGAAAAAAATATTACAGAACATATGATATACTGTTGCACATGCATGTGTTTAATTCATTAATCGAAATATGCATACAATATTAGATTACAGGGTGAGGTGTAGGTGTGTGTGAACCCTCTGAGAAAGACAAGGTTACACTTTGGCCAAGGTTTGGTGTCATATATGTATAGTAAACTAATAATCATGTGCTTTGGATAACTGATAATGATTTCTTAGCCATCGTTAAGAAATTAAAAGTAACACAAAATAAATTTAAACTGAAACAAAGTCAAATTTAAATTTATAATATATAGTAGTTTACTGGCTGTTATGTCAATATAGTCATTTCTCTTCATTGTCATGTTTTTCTTTACCAATCGGTAATCATTGTTTACTCTACGCTCTCTTTTGCCTCTTTCCCTTTGATTGGTAAGCTTTTCCCTCTGTTTATAGTTCTAAAATTTCACCTCCTTTCTTTTTTCCATCCATAATTCTATATGTACAATTCTCTTTTTTTTGTGTATGTATTATGGGGTTTTCATTTTTTTTTGAGTGTTTATAAGTGATATTATGGATATTACTCCATTTATTGATTGCCACTGTCATTGAAAAACATCTTTTCTTTGACTGAGTTGCTTTCATTCATATTTTTATGGTTGCAGGGAAAATGTATTTAATGTTTATGTCAATTGTTTGAAATGAGAATTCATTTTTAAGGGGATTTACTTTTTAGGTGGTTAACTAAAGGCGAGTCTTGAAGTAACTATTTTATTGAGATAATGATAAAAAAATACACTTAAGTATCTTTTGATTTTGAGTTTCATACTTAAACTATCAATAGTTTGAGAAACACACCTGAACTATTACAAAATGTGTAGCGAAATACACATGAACTACCAATGGTTTGAGTTTCATACCTGAAATTTTCAGGCGTGTTTATCAAACTAGTGATAGTTCATACATGTTTCACTACAAATTTTGTGATACTTCAGATGTGTTTCTCAAACTATTGAGAGTTCATATACGAAATTCAAAAAAGAGAAATACTTTACAGGAGACTTTTCATTAAAGGGGATCCTAACCCTATGTTAGATTATTTAGACAAGTACGTTTACGTTGTATGGCATTGTGTGACTATTGTACTGGTATTTATGTTACGACCCAATGTCTCAGGTTATTACAACACCTACAACCCTTTGTAAGTGAATCACCCAACTAGAACTTAAGAAGAAATAATAAGTAAAAGTGGAAGATAAAAATATAAATAAAAAAAAGACACACGAAAATCTGTAACAATGAAAGAGATCATCAAAACCTGGTATTCTAGTACATGAGTCACTAAAGAGCAATTATAAAGTATGATATAAATACATTATCTGTTTTGGAATACAAAGTAAGCAATAACTATCTAAAGGAAAGATAAAGTGAGATCTTGAACGCTGATGATCACCTCTACCTTAGAATCTAGATAGTAACACGAACCTCAGGAATCACGTCACTTACTCATACTCGGATATGCACAAGAAATGCAGAGTATAGTATGAGTACCAAACTACTAAAGTAATCGAGTACTAAGTAGGCATCACCAGCTGACTGGGCCCATATAAGAAATAAAATAGTAAATAGCAGACAATGAAGAAAATAAGTCACAGAAGTCAAGGAGTATAAATATAAAAATATAAAGATAGCTACAAATAAATAGAAGTATCAAAGAATAAATAATGGAGGTAGCTAACAACAGTAATAAAAAAAACTTGGAAAAAGAGAGGAAAGTGTATTTGAGTCCTTGCAACAACAAAAAAAGAAAAAATACACCTCAGAACTTTAAAAAATAGTACACATATATCCTTTGTTATAGTTTAGGGATGTACATACCCTTTCCGTTATACCTTTCAGTCATATATACCCTTAACCCTAACAGAAACAGTGTATATGACTTTAAAGTATAACCAAGGATATATATGTACCATTATTAATAAGTTATGCATGTATAATTAAGTAGAATTACTAAAACATAACCAAACACCCTATAAAATTAATACATGAATAATTTTTATACATTATTTAAAATTAATACATGAATAACTTTTGTCCTAGTTACTAACCAAACAATGTTTAAAATTAATACATGAATAACTAATTATTCATGTATTGGATTCTTCCTTATACAGTATTCAAACGGACCCTGAGAGTAATATATGAATTTCGTAATTAAAGAATTTTAAAATATTAAGAATGTATAAGTGTTAAATTAAGAATTAATTAAGTATGTAATAGCCTCAATTAGGAATTGTTATAGAGATGAATGATTATGTATTACAATTATCTTGTCTAAGAAATTATTTCCTCTTTTTCGGAGTTGATCTAATCAGGAAATAACACCCTATTTTAGAAAAAATTATTACAGAACATATGATATACTGTTGAACATGCATGTGTTTAACTCATTAATTGAAATATGCATACAATATTAGATTATAGGGTGAGGTGTAGGTATGTGTGAACCCTATGAGAAAGACAAGGCTACACCTTGGCCAAAGTTTGGTGTCATATATGTATAGTGTAATAATAGTCATGTGCTTTGGATAACTGACAATGGTTTCTTAGCCATCATTAAGAAATTAAATGGAGAACAAAATGAGTTTAAACTAAAAAAAGTCAAATATATATATATATATAGTAATTGAGTCATGATTTACATATTTAATAGAGCTATTAATAAAAATATAACTTTAAATAAATATTAAAAAGAAATAAATATACCCCCGAACTTTAAAAAATGGTACACATATATCCTTCATAATACTTTAGGGTCATATATACCCTTTTCATTAGGGTTAAGGGCATATATGACCTAAAGTATAACTACAAGGGTATACATTTTCCTAAAGTATAAATAAGGGTATATATGTACCATTTTTAAAAGTTCAAGGGTATTTTTGTCCCTTCTCCATTGTAATAATTAATCAAGTTAAGAGAATAAATACAAGTGGTGTACATAACCTCAAAAAAAGACTAAGGAAGAAGGATTAATCAAATGAAATCCCACACATAACTACTCAAATGAAGTCATGAGAAAGAGAATTGAAAATAATAACTAATCAAAATAGATAATGGAACAATTAAGCAGATATAACCCAGTTGCATCCTATACTTGTAATGACCCTCACAGTCATTTATGAGAAATACGTGACGTTTTGTATTCTAGAGTATTTCAATAATTTCCCCAAGTTGTTGATGACTTTCTGGGACCGGTAGTTCGGTCTCCTGGCTGCTCGGATGAGAAATATCTCAAATTGCCTAAAGTCAACTTTCCTTCAAGATGAACTTGTAATTGAATTCTGATATTTTTGTTAGCTCTGAAATGCTAAACAAAGTCAAGATTGACCTCAAGTTTGTGTTTCAGAGTCTTGTTAGTAATTTATGCCCATTTGTTAATTTTCGTTAAGTTTAAGGCCTAATTTGAGGCTTCGGTGGTATTTTGGTGTTCTAAGTATTGGATTGTGATTTTGACGCTTCCATCAGCTTCAAAATGGTGAATTTAGGCTAGTTTGACTCTTGGTATGCTTTCCAAGGTGTTCGTACTCTATTTGAGTTTTTATGTGAAAAGTTAGAAACTTTTTAGTCTTGATTAAGTCTTGGTTGGGGTCATTTTCATTCAATAGACCTCCGATGTGAGTTTGGAATGTGTTTTTCACATAAAATATATATTTATTTTATCAAATTTGGACTCCGTTTTATTTTTGAACCCCTGTTTGAAATTCTTTATTTTTGATGTTTTTCTTATGTAAGCACAGACTAATTTATTGGTGATTGATATATCAGCTATTTTACCGATAAATAATAGGTGTTGAAAATTAGTCATTTTATCGATAAATCGGTACCCCCCACTGTATTTTCCAGTCGCCTAAGGATGCCAATTTATCGACATGTAGTTCGATAAAGAGGTATCTGTCGTAGTTGCCAGTCATGGGGGAATGCCGATTTATCGGCACAAGTGGCTGATAAATCGATAACTGAGCCTTATTTATTCAGTTTCCAACCCATTTTGGGTTATTATTTCATCAACTTTTTCCTCGTTTTCTCTCAAATTTTTGTGCGAGTTGTCTTGAAAACTTTCCCAAACTCCATAGAAAAGTTCATTGAAGATCTCATACGTCATCCTCACCTTCAGTAAGTAATTTCATCCATTGAATTACAATAAAATTAAAATTTCCTCCATTAATGCTCTGGTCATGATTTCTTGATTCGTTCAATCATACCCGAAGTTATGTGATAAATGCTTGATCCTTAGGGCTATTATACATTGTAGTAACATTTCCTTTTCTGAATTCAATGTATAAATTCATAAAAGTTCGAATCTTTAGCCCTTTTTATACTAAATCTTCTCCGGGTTGTTCAAGGGTCTTCCTTTACTCTAATTTTACTCAACTTTGGAGTACAGATTTTTAGTAACATTGGGAACCCCGTGATGAAATTTATTTTCAGTTTCGACGAGCGGACCTTGCAAGTCTATTTTAGGATCAGTTTGAAACTAAGCATAATTTATACCTTTAGACTCGTAATGATATGTGAAATACTTTTACAAAATTTTCAGAGCAATTGGAGTTCGTTTGATATCGTCGGAGTAACATTTGCGAGTTTGCAGTGTTTTATCATCGAATGACAGGTAGGTTCCATGGGGCTATCTCTAGGTTTATAGCTTTAATAATTGTACTAAATAACATCTGTGGGTTGGGTAGATAGGTAGTTATAGTGATCTTATACCATTCTTTTGTCTGTTTCCTCATTTGATACACATTTAGGCATTTGGAATTATATGGTGCCCGTGACTTAGGATTTGCCCATTGATACTTGTTCGGACATAGATGGTTGTTATTTTAGGTATAATTACTTACTAATATGATGTGAATGCATTACACAAGGGGTTGGGCCTTTGGATCCGATGAGAGTGCATTAGGGCTGGGTCAGCATCACCACACGATTATTGAGCTGATGAGGCTAGAGATTGATGTTAGTAATAATGATGGATAATGATAAAAATTAACAAATTGGAGTATTTTAATAATAATAATAATAATATAAATAATAAACTTTTAACTATTTTAGACTCGGTATTATATTAAGTACCCGATAATACTATTTTTACTTGTTTTAGCCCAGGCTTTACATCCTGGAACCGAAAATTATCATTTGACTAATTTATGTTGGGATTTGAGACCGACTCCATTTGGTAGTGAGTACAACCTCTGGCACTTGAGTCTATCGTCGTGCGATAATGAGTACAACTTTTGACACTTATCACACTTACTGGATGTGAAGACTTGATGATACATGTTTTATTGAGGATATGGGTAATACTGTTATATTGAGGCGTTGGACGCCACGAATTACTGAGTATGACTTGATGATATCATTGTCATGAGGCATTGGATGCTAGACTGTGAGACACTTGAGGCTCTGTTATTTGGGATGTAAGATTATGGTAACGTTAGATATTGTACGTGGTGACACACCTCCAAGAACCTTTCCTCTGGGCTTCGACGACACGGAGGGAGGTATAGAACGAAGTAGAGATATAACAGGAATATATAGGGTATCCTTCCATGGACTCTGCCTACTGGACCTACGGGTACCAGAGGAGAAACATACATAGGACTAGTTACTTCATGACGTGTATTTGTTTTCCTGCACTTATTTTCTTTAGTGTACCCCTAGTCGTATGGGAGGCCTACAGATGAGTGTGTTTTTGGTGTACGCTGCACTTCTTTTAGGGGGACTTGACAACATTTATGTTTATTACTTTAGTACTGGTATTTACTGCTTAGCCGTTATCATTGGTTACTTGATATTTCGTGTTATGTAGGATATTGTGCGTTATATTATTTTTTATTCATTCATCCCTTACTTGAGGTTACTGGTATACCATCCATATTCTCTTCCTATCTTCTTTTGACTCTCAATTATTATTGTTATTATTCACATATTTTGTTGCAAGGATTTTTGGGGTACGTTTTCCTTCATTGTATGAATTCCTAAGTGATTAGCTAGTGATATATGTTCTACTTGTTACTTGATCCTTGTTGGAGTAGATAGCTACGTTGAAGTACTATTTTCTTCTGTGACCTTATTTATTGCCTTTCATTATTTATTGCTTTTATTATTGATATATGCCTAGTGGGCCGTCGAAGCCTACTGGGTACGGGTTGCTTCGAAAGCTTGTACTCATACTACACTTGTCCATGTGCAGATCCGAGTACATGTACCCTACCTTGATTTATATATCATTATTCGTGCATATTCTACTGATTTTTAGAGACCCAGGGTTAGCTTGGCGTCCATATTTTCCTGCTTCTCTTCAGCATTGATTTTGATCTCCATGTATTTTTAAAGATACATTTGTATGAGACATTTGATTCCTTGTTCTATATTTAGAGGTATTGTATTACACCGATACTAAATTTTTGGGAATTTTTGATTCTTTTACTTTCGCTTCATTTATATATCATCTATTTATATTTGTGCTTTTTTCTTTTGATATAGTAGTCCTCCACTTCGACTTCGAACTATCGGACTACATGGTTGGTTCTCCTACTGGTGGAATAGTAGGTGCCATTATGATTTGAGAAATTGGATCGTGACAAATTAGTATCAGAGCTCTAGGTTCTTCGGTGTCAGTGTACAGAACCAATGTCTAGTAGAGTCCTGCGGATCGGCATAGAGACATCTGTTGCTTATCTTTAGAAGGCTATAGTGATATTTAGGAAAATAACTCTTTTTTTTAATCCTGTATCATGTGTACATCCTTGATGGTTTCTTGAAAATTCTCACTCATTGTCATCACTCTTTTGCAGATTCCTCGTACACATTCATCAGCAGCAAGGAAGACAGCAAGAG
>JBDJHY010234571.1:0-20517 GCA_039654485.1 Withania somnifera
CAAAATAGGAGCACCCCATAATGATACATTCAGTCTGATGACACCCTTATCAAGAAAATCTTATAATAACTCCTTTAATTCCTTTAAATCAATGGAGCCATATGGTACAGAGGAATATAAATGGTCTAGTTAATCAGCTCCAAGTCAATAGAAAAATCAATGTACCTATCAATAAGAACACCTGGAAGATTTGTAGGGAGGACATTCAGAACTTACACACGACTAGTATTGAATATAATGAAGGAGTATTAACACTGGTATCTTATATGAAGGCCAAATATGAGAGAGAACCTCTATCAATCATCTTATGGGAATGAAGGAAGGAAATTACTCTAGTAGGATAAGAAGCCCTAGAAAATTTCCACTGGATCTTCGAAATACCTGGCATGTCTAGGGTAACTGTCTTGGAATAAGAATCCAAGGCTTCATGGTGAGGAGAAAGACAATCCATACCAAAAATAACGTCAAAATCCACCTTCATAAGGATGATCAAGTCCACCCAAGTGTTACACCCTACCACAAAAATGACACAAGATTGGTATACTTGATCCCCTACTAAAGAATATCCTACAAGTGTAGGAACATGAAAGTAAACTGGTAGATGATCGCTCGTCATATCAAATATAGCAACAAAATATAAAGTCACATACGAGTATGTAGATCCAAGATCAAATAATACTGATGTCCGTTGATAGAACACTAGAATAATACCTGTAATCATTGTGACTGAGGCCCCCAACCAAAATTATTGTGATATAAACTATAGATGACCTGCATTTTTGTAAGTAAATCAAGGACTCTATGACATAGGATGTAATGATGAACTAGAGGAACCTAAAAACCATCATAACCCATCCATATGAACACATGCACTGCTGCAACCATTGCATCATAAAACTAGACCATTCACATTTTCTTCCCTAAAACCTTACTAGATAGGCCAAGTTGAATACTCCTCATATAAATACCAAAATTAGACATACCAAATATAAGAAAATCTTCCCCATGACTTACCATACTTGTTGTTGTTGTTGTTATAGTCAGTATATTGGCGCTCCGCAACTTGATCATTCCTTTTATCAATGATATAAGCATACATTCAAATAATAAGCTATTGTTCCTTGTTAACGTACTCACTTCAGGTGACTGTTGATAGAATTCTAAATTTGGTTGGAGTAACAACACCCTCGTAATATGCTAAGTAGTCCATCTATAATAGGTTAAACCATAATGTCAAATATTATCATGCACATCACTCGATCGCTCTTGCTTGGTAACACCATTCCCAAATTTTAAACCACTTCTAATACTGGGTATATCGCATATATGCTCCTCCTACTGTCGAATCACTAGCTATAGAGAATAAGATGTTCACAAATTCCTTCAAATCATTTTATTCTATCTGGACCTACAAATATCCTCTGAATGCATCACTGAACAATGACCTTACTCAATTGATAAGAAAATCACAAAACATTCTAATTTTGGATACATATCCTCTTGTAAGTCCATCACTTCCTCTTTAGTACCAAATCGCACATCAAAGACACAGGATAAGACCCTAACTAGAAGTGACATATCCAAGAGAAAATAGGGACTTAAAACCCACCCAGATGGATAAAAAATACATGATAAGAGTGAAAGAATAAAGGGAAAACTTCCTAAAGATTTTGTAGCCTCTCAAAGATAAGTAACAGATGTCTCTGCGCTAATTTGAGAGACTACTAAACCTTGGCTTATACATATGTGAAACCTATGAACCTAGCGTTCTGATACTAAATTGTCACGACCCAAAAATTTGGTCATGATAAAACCTATCCTAACCCACTCGGACAAGTAAGCGTCAGAATAATGTGGAAGTAATGAATAAGCGAGAAGAAATAAAGGTATAAACAAGAATCAAACTATAAAACCACCCAGAAATCGGTACTACTATGTACAAGCCTCTAAACAAAGGAAATACATTACTAAAATAAATACATATGTCTCAAGTGTCTAGGGTCCTCAAGTAGGATCGACTACATAAATAATAAAGTTTAGGCATCTGCTAGATAACAAGATTAGGCATCTGACAGATAACAAGAAGCTACCTCTATAAATCTTGAAATATGCCCCAAACTGTGATCTTTCAAAAGCAAATATAGATGCCCAGGGATTAAAATCTACACACATATAGAAATTAATGGAGTGAGTAAAAAAAAATAAATAATGGGTACTCAACAAGGATCCCTACTGTCCCTAAAACAAAGCAGTGACGAGCACCACTACCCTAATAAGCTGCCCAATATCCTCCATACTCTGAGCTATGAATCAGTATAACACTAGCAGTTTATAATGAAAGCAAATGATAGATACAGGGCTTTGGGAATCAACATGACTAAACTAACAACTTAACTGAACCAATAGTAAAAATAATCTAAATACAGATAATGAAATATTGATACCAAGTCCCATAGGCTATTGTCGCAATAAATATCAATAATGTATCAAAAGGGCATCTCACCAAGTAGGCAATAACAACAACGGCATATCCAAAATCAATAAACCACAAGTATTTAAAACATACCCTCGACCTATCCCAAGTGCAGGTCTCCAAATTCGAGTAAACTCCCAACTCATGGAGAATTCCTACTAGTTATGCAATAGACTCACAGAGGGAACCCATTATAACTCATCTAAGTCTCTAATGTATAAATCCACCCATATTAGGAATGATACATCCGATGCAACCGAATAATGGATTCGTGGATAGGATTCTAAAAGGAGAAGGTTAAAGTAAGGAAATCTACTCATGTCTATATCCATCTCAGTCCATAACACATGAGTCCCTACAATAGAAAGGGTATATCCAACACATTTAAGAAATAGACTCGTGCGAAGGATTTTAAAGTGGTTAGACCAACACTAATACCGTAACTCATAATCAATACATAACTCTCTCATTACAAGTTCATATTCATCCCATAACATGCACATAATAATCTTATTAACTAGTGCATAATCATCTCATAACCTACACATAGTCATCTCATAACTAATACATAATTATCTCACAAATATAATCATCTCATAATTGGCACATAATTATCTCATAACTAATACATGATAAACCTCATCGTCAGTGCATAATTAATAAGCATACCAATCCATACCTTCCTTTATCCACTCAATCCCCAACCCAAAAGTCCATCTGTAATATGAAGGGTACATCCGATACTGCCGAAAAATTGACTTGTGGTAGGAATTTTAAATGGGTAAGATGAGATATAAAATAATCAAATGAACCAATCGTAATCATTAAAATGACTTTCATCATTCTATCTAAGTATAGGTCCTCCTTCTCGAGTTAATCCATAACTCGTGCGAGAATCCCACTCACTATTTACTAGCTTGGTAGGGGTCCTTTACACTTATACCAGCTCCCAACACATAATTCTAACAGCGATAGGAAGGGTACATCCGATGCTACCGATAAATAGACTTGTAGGATGGGTACTAAAGGAATAGTTATAACAATCTTTATCCACCATAATCATATATCTCAAGTTCTATATAAAGAAGAAATTAGAAATATTGGAAATTGCTCATTGGTCCTTTCTTCCATAATCATATATCTATATCATGACTATGTCAAAAATTGCATCCTAACCCTGGCCTTTCAAATCGTATGTCAATGTCAATGTCATGACCATGCCATATATTGCACCTTGACCCTAGCATGTTTGCATTATAATAAGAATCTGAAAATATCAGAAGTCGCACATAGGTCCTTTCCCTTTTGTATCATACCCATCAATGAAATAAAAGTAATGCATAATGCACTAACAAAGCCACTCATGGACATAGTCAGTCCGACCATAGCCACTCAAGGGCTTAACGTTAAGTAAAGAAGCATTCAGTCCAACCATAGACAATTAAGGGAATAATATCAAGAAAAGAAGAATATCAGTCCAACCATGGTCATTCAACAGCATACAACTTCATGTAGGAACAAATACTGGTAACTAAGTCAACATGGCCTCCATATGGGAAATTAGTCAAATACAATATCACAAGGATTCAACCAAAGCCTGTCATGGGCATAATCTCAAGTAAGGAATTAATGATGTATAAAATAACATCTCATAGGCACCTCAAGTACATATATATCCTTATTCAAGTAGATTAAATTAAATAACCAAACATTTACTCATTTTTATTCCTTAGTTTTAATCCCGCATTCTTGACTCTAGTGCCCGAGTGAATATTTGTCACTTTATCCACACGGGCACCTTGAATATTCTCCATTAACTCCCCATATCAATTATTTACACATAACAAGAATCCTATAACACTTTCTATTATGGTCTAGCCTCCATTTTCATCAATCGAAATTAAGAATAATCAAAAGGTGCTTTCCGTTGTGCCTTCAACTCCGCGAAATATAGTAAATGATGAATTTTTCATGAAACATTATGATATAAAAAACCTATATGTAAATTCCTAACTTGGTTCCAAAAACCAACCCAAAAACCCTTTTCAAATATTGGGACATTTTCATGAAATTCAAGTCACTCATAACTTTAGGAGTCTAAAAATCTAGTTTACATCAAAAACCAGTTCCATTTGATAGCTCATATACCAATTTTATTCATAAAAGTAGGGTTTTTAAACGCCCAAAGTGATTCTTTCAAAACTTGAAAAATAATGATGAACCCATATTTAAAATCCCATAAATATAAGTATTTTGGTTGAAAATCTTACTAAGGATCTTGAATCTTTGAAACTTGTTGTTTTAATATTAAAAAATGATAAAATATCTTATAAGCTATTTAAAAGGGTTTTGGAGCATGAAACATTAGGCCAAAATTATGCAAGGATTGTATATAAACAAGGGGAGTACGTGCAAACCCCAACATGCCCTTCATTAAAATATTGTTAGGAAGCCAGATTTTGGGTAAGTGTGGGGGTACTACTAGGGGCACGACCCATTCTCCCTTAGTAAGATAAGTACCTCACCTAGTATGTTCTTTGGTGACTAGAGACATCCCATGGTATGACCCGTGCCTCCAAGGTATGGCCAATACCTTTTCTCATCTTGGTTTTGGCTTTAAGTTTCTTTTGGACTTCTGAAACACATCCAGGACCCTATGAATACAAAACATAGATGAATTTTTAGTAAAAAATATTATGAACCCATTGGAATTATAAAAATAGGATTCAAGGTTTATATGACCTGATATACTCCATTGTTGGTAAAACACAAACTTTACTCTAAAATATCCAAATGTATATGAAACCTATGGAACAATATCAAAACCTTCTTCTATAAAAAATTTAATCTATCGAATCCAACAGAATCGATGAAATTTGAATCAATCTCTAAATCATCAAAGATCAATCAAAGTCAAACTTTGTCCTTAAATCTCAATGTTATCCCGTCCAATGAGTTATAGTCAACATGAAAAGTCTGGAACTTAAATGATGGTCATCCTAAACCTATTTCTATATTCCTAAGCTAGTACAACTGATGAAGTTCCATTATGAGACTTGTAACTCTAGATATATCCCCAAAACTCAAATATCTTCAATATAAAAGCTTCGAAAAATTAAAAAATTTCTCGAAATATGCAACTCTTTAACCAAATATGATTTAGGGAAACTCTCGAAAGGATAAAACAATAAAAAAATTTGAAGTGTAAAAAATGACCTTCATTTTCATTACAAAATTCCTCTAAAATTGAAGCACTCCACAAACACAACACATTTTCCTTAACTAAAACATCGTAGTTTAAGTCGATAACGACAATCCTCATAATTAGAGCTTTATAAATCCAAATTCAAATCAGAAAAAATGCTACCAAAATCTAAACTAATACACAATAAAATTTTCAATCCTATATATCCCAATTATGATCTATCAACCCAAAGTCAATATAAAATCATACATGGCTCATATTTATCAAAAACTAGCCCAACCTGAAATTTTCTAACTCTCACTGTAGGGGTTTTTCTTCTAAGAAACTTAGGCCCTAAAACCCTGCATAACAACAACACAGATCATTACAATCATCCCATTGACTAATTACTACATATTATATTTTAGTAAATATTGACATGCCAGTGTTAATGATTGAACTTACTTCTGAATTTGATTATATTTGTTGACTTACGTATAAGTTGCAATACTTATTGTGTGGTAAACCTTTATTTAAACTAGTCTTTATTGGTTTCCTTGTTTTATCTAGATTGGTTAATTACCTACGATAAACTTGATTAAATAAGAGTTTTTGGTCCTTATATGTGGTTATGTATTAACTATTTGTTTTTACCAATTAGGCTAGGTTGGTTTTTTCATAATGCAAGTTTTTTGTTAATTGGGGATTTGGTAGATTTAGGAATTCTCATATTGATTTTACTTTGGGTCATTCAAGTACAGTGTTGAATACATGTGGTTTCGTACCCACTCTTGTTATTTTTGTATTCTTATAGTCCTGAGAGGAGTACCTTTAAAAAGTGATCATGCTGAGTTTGAGGCATACTCTCTAGAGATCCTGAGTTAGTTTTTGATTGATTGTATACATATTAGAATCTTTCCTGTAATTTATTTTATTGGATATATTTTGGATTCCCTGATCAGACAGTCATATTTTTGTACCTAATGCCATCAAGTTCTTAGGTTCGTTATGGATATGAGATTTGGACTTATTCTATAAATCTTTCTATATTCTCTCTTAAACTATTTACATTCCATATTTTTGGTTTTGTTATTTAGGATTGGCTTACCTGTTATTGTAGTTGAGATACATGTCATTACAATCGACTTTTTAGTCATGATAGTTTTATATTTCACATTTTTCTATTGTATCAATTTGTATTAGAGCTTGTAACAGATTTACTTTTGCAAATCTAGTCTTGTATTTTGATATTAATTTTCAAAAAAATAATAAAAATAAATTCATAATTTGTTCTGAATTCTTTCTTTGTTTATTTCTTTAGCACTGAATTTGTATTTCTTAGTGTTTTTTAGAGTCTAAATCCAAAGTTTTAAGTCATACGGGGTAGGTTTGAGCATTTCACTGTTGTTGACTTAAAGTGCTTTAAAGAACTTCAAGATGGTCTTGAAGGATTCATGGTTGTTTGAGCTAAAACTTATTGAGGATTATTCTCCATCTTGAAATAAAACTAAATCTAAAATATGGAGACATTTTGAGCTTATTTGAAGAAATTGAAAGCTTTGGCCGTTCTCTTTTTTCTTGAAGATCTTCATGTGTTATTGAAAAAGAAGAAGGAAGCATAAAGGTACATTTGATCCAAGTTTCTAATTAATGTTTTGTAAAAAGATATTTTTGGGTCCACAAGTGAAACTACTAGTTCGTAAAAATAGGGAAAATGTCTTGGAGAAACGTCTCCACGTTTCAAAAAGTGAAGTAAACCAGTAGCTACAACATGTAATTTGTCAAGTATAAGTAAAAATATTTAGCTGTTTTTTAATTTTTGCTCCACATTTTGGACTACCATTATTAAAAAATCATCTCCACATTTTTTGAAGAATCTCCATATTTCTAAGAAATGTCTCCTTGAATCACATTTGGCTCTACATTTTTACATCCTTGACTCCATGAAATCCATCTCAACTTCTTCAACCACAATTTTCTTGATAAATAACATGATTAATTAGTTTCAGTTTCATATATTTTTATTTCTGTTGCTTCACAAATTGATTTTAATTTCTAGACCACCCTAATAAAAATTATCAAGTTTTTTTAGCTCAATATATTTCCGTGCTAAGTCCTTTCTTTTGATTTACATTGTTTATTTCATTGGTAATTTTGTTGTTTCAAGTTCACTAGATTTTATTGAGTTATACACTTTTTAACCAAAAAAATACGATCTATTCTTTAGGTTCGTTTGTGAATTTTGACAAAAAAATTATCGAATTGAATAGAACTTATTATTGAAAATCTAGAGTGGTAAAGGGTAGAGTGTGTGAGATCATACGAGTGGTGCAAGTTAAGCATAATGAAGTGCAAATATGAGGAACATCACTGGGACCCACAACATTCAATGTCGCTAGTACTATGGTACATCTCTTGACTATAAAAAGGATTGTTTAAGGGAAACCTCACAAAGATCTAAACCAGCATCTATCGGACTTTATTGAGGTGTGGTAACCTTTCAATTTAGGCTACATCTCATAAAAGTTTATATTCCTTTACCTCTTCCCAGTCTCCCTACCGGTGATACAACCTATTGGCTGGAGAAGTTACCCGAGAATTCAATCTCCTCTTGGAATGAATTAATAATTGTATTTTTGGAGAGTTTATTCCCCCCCCCCCCCAAAGATAATTAAATTGAGATATGATATCAAAATTTTTAGGTAAAAGCAAGGGGAAGATCTACATGAGGCTTGGCTATAGTTTATGAAGGCATTAGTGAAGTACATACATCATAGGGTACCAAATATTGTCCTCCTTAAAATTCTTTTATTACTCATTGGATTCTATGAGAAATTCTATAGCCAATAAAATAATTTAAGGTTCTATTATGTGCCATAGGTTTCTTGTTACAAGTGCACTCCTTGATCGCCTTACAAAAACAAATCGTGCTTGGAACACACGGGACTGGAAGGTGACGACTAATAAATCTACATCAGCCATGACCTATCAAATTATTTAGAAATACAAAAAAAAAGTGTAGTGTTGATGAAAATTATAACTGAAATGGATTTGTAGACAAAATATGTTATGAACCAAGTGTTCACAAAGAGTGTCAAAGCTATTTCATCAAATAAAGGAAGGTATAGGCATTAAGATGAACAGAATGACTACATAACTGATAATGAAGAAAAGTATGTTGCTAATCATAGGAGTTCCTGATCCAATCATGGGTATAGGAACAAAAGTTAGAACGATCGAGATTGAATTATAAAAGATCAGTAGAAAAATAAAGATAGATATGACAGTTGGAGAGATCATGATCGTAAAGGAAGTGAAAGGATAAGAATGATCAGTATGACAAATACATTCCACCATTAAGTGATAGGAAATGTAATACTAATCGTGCCTCATCTTAGTGATCCTATGATCTAAAAGTGGAGGATATGTTTCATTGATTTCTAGGTAAGGTTAATGCTACTAAAAAGGTATGAAAGGGTTGAAAGTGGAGGTGTATAGCAAAGGGGAAAAATTATCACTCATTCTATTTCCATCAATAATCTTGAAGCTCAAATGGAAAAACAATAGGCCTACATGAATCCAAAGCAAAAGGGTACCTTGCAAAGTAACACGGTTCCTAATCTAAGTAACGGAGGTGAACGTTGCATGGCTATTTCAACATGAAGAGGAAGGTTCTTCAAGATGCTAAAGAGAAAGTTGAATGGGTAGTAAAGAAAAAGGTGTAGATGAAGAGCTTATAGCTGAAGAAACGTTATATTCAAAAGAAGTTAAAGAAGATCGAAAAGGAAAAGAAATCATCCATGAATAATTTAAAAAAGAAGTGACCAATGATGATGTAATTGTGAAAGACAAAGAGTACCCCAAGATTTAATATTATTTTCTAAAGGTCTTCCACCTTTTCAAAAATGGTTAGGGAAGAAGAATGAGAAATCTCAATTCAAAAAGTTTTTTTATGCTAAAAAAGTGATCATCAACCTTTCCTTAATTGATATAGCGTTGCAAATTCCTAGCTATATTAAGTTTATGAAAGAATTAGTGACCAAGAAAAAAGAGGTGAATGAATGTTCGGTTGCAATATCACATTGTTGTGCGGTTATGTCCATGTTTTAGCTTTAGAGAAAGAAGACTCGGGATCACTTACTATACCTTGTGTAATTGGGCATTTTTAAAATATAAAAAGGCTTTCTGTGATCTAGGGGCGTCAACTTGATGCCCCTATCCATTCTAGGGACTGGATCATTCTATATTGAAACCAATCTCTAGAAGACTCTTAATGGCTGATAGGACTATACAAGAGCCAAAAGGATCATTCATCATGTCATTATTAAGGTTGGTGAATTCATTTTTTCAAGTCAATTTTGTAGTAGTAGATTGCAATATAGATTATGATGGCCCAATAATTTTGGGAAGACCCTTTGTAACAACTGGGAGAGAACTGGTGGATGTTGAAAAAGGAGAGTTGGGGATTTGACTCAATGATAAGAAGGTAAACTTCTAGATATGTGAAACAACAAAGCATCAAAAGGTCTTGGCAATTGATTAGCATGGACAAGAATTGAGAAATTAAGTGAAGAAGAGGTATGTGATTCGAGGGTCATTCACAATGCGGTGATCCATGATAATTTCACCTGAAGTAAGGTATCAACATCGTACTATGATGAAAAATAATTAAGGCACGTCTTGGGAGGCAACCCGAGTTACCTTTATGCAATTCATTTTTGTTTGGTTTTAGAGTATTATTTTGATCCAAAATAAAATTTGTTGAGTTGTGAAGCATAGAGAGGTGGTATACATCCAAAGAAGGAGTGTAAGATACTGAAAAATTGGACAATCCCAAGGGATGAAAAGTTTTGTGGACCATAGAACCAGAAATATGGTTACATATGAGCTAAAAAAGTAGTCAAAAATATTTGAAAGTTAAATTGCAGATTAAAATTGTTATGCGATCACGTTGCAATTGAGGTAAGTAGGATCTTAAGTTAGATGAACTTCTAGGTCTGGAGTATCAAAATAGGCTTTGTAATCTCGTATAACTTCAAAAATCTATCACGACCCAAATCGATCATGAGTTGTATCCACTATTTCCCTTCATTCAAGTGGGCAAACCAACGTCCTAACCAATTGTACATTCGTTGCTAAATCCATAACACATAAATAGAAACCCTACTTGTTAATAAATTATTCAATACATAAGTGTAAATAACCAATCATTATTTAAATTAGTCACACCTTAAGGTCACCATATCAAAGTACATCTAAACCAAAAACTAAATAACTAGTCTAAACTATCCCTAATGTCTAAAAGGAAATCTATCCAATTTCCCAACGACGGCCCAGCTGGGAGCAGAAAGAATCCATTTCAAGCTGGTACAAAAATCACGTTGAACTCTAAAGTGTTGGAGATTGGCTAGATGAAAGGGAACATCTAGGACCGAGGAACACACATTGCGCTCAACAAATAAAAAAGAAAGAAAGACAAGTAGGGAGTCAGTACGAAGGCACATGTACTAAGTAGGTATCATCCGCCGACTCAAAATTGAAAATAATATTTGCACAAAAATAGTAGTAAGGCCAACAATGAACTAGAAACATTTAGCAAGTAGCAATTTATAAATCCAACTCACCACTCCACAACATAGCCAAATGAAATACTGATAAATCATACAAGAGGTCTTAGGCCTCCACAACAAGCTTATATTTTGGGAAGCATGTATCTTTTGGATGGGCTCATTAGATAACTTTATTCTTTTTCTCATTTTATAATATCAAATGTTAGTGTATCGACATCACACGCGTCCCACAAAAAATAACATATACTCTACAGATTTTATTGATAATGTCTTGATATATGCATATCATATAATCATATCACAATAATGCCAGAAAGAGCCTTGTCCTTGCTTAGTCAGAATTTTTTCACTTATCAATTGGATATTAATTCCATTATTATCGTACACATCAGTTTATATTTCATCGGTCTTTCAATCATTAGGCCTTATAACATCGGATAAGTGTAAGCTTTGAGATTTCAAGAGTTTATGGTTTGTATGATCGCATGTACATCACAATATCACATTAACACAGTAAGTACAAGAAAGATACACAAGAAAATATCCCTTTAACGAAGGGAAAGTTGGCCATTAAAAGTCCTAATCCTGTCGGTATTAATCAATGACGACAAAGTAAAAAATCAATCACAGCCGGTCGCTAAAAGCTCCGTCTTTAAAGGTTAATGACCCAGTGAAAATTCGGCCCCTAATGAACCTTTAACGATGACAAATAAATCGGTCGTTGTACCTCTCCTCTAGCGGACAAATTTCCTCTTGTTAATTGTCATTCCAGTCATCATATTATTTAATTACAACTGTGTATCCAATCGTTAGAAGGGATTTTAACTTTGTTAATTGTCTATTAGTTTTCCACTACAACTGAAAGTACAGTGATTATATCAATTATTATACGGACACACATCACAAAAAATATAAAATATTTTATATTCATATAAATTTCATCATCAATCACAATGAACTAAACTGTCACATTATAAATAACAAAACCTACCAAATTGTATGACATTGTTTTTCAACACCTAACAGAAGAGAATAGAATTGCAACATGTACAGGTGAGAACATCTACAAATAAACTCCAACATAAATACAAAATAGGTCTGCACTTTCTTCCTGTACAATTTCTTCAAACATCAAATGAATCATCTGCTAAAAGATAAAACAAAGAATTTATTAATAAAAAGCAATATATAAATCATTCAATTACGGAATAATAGAAGCACGACGAGCAAATCATTATTGCCGGTTACAATCTTTATCGCAACAATATATATCAGAATTATGAGATTTTTCTCTTGTTAAAGGAAACTGGAGGCGAGCATCAGAAACATATAATATTTTTATCACTTATCCATAAATATACTACCTCAACATAACCTAGAAAAAACTAAAGAAAATGAGAAGTTGAAAGAAATAGTTAGCATGAGTTACCAGCAATATGTGCCACAACAGTATAAGTTGGTGGCATCAACTTCAGAGTAGCTAGCAGCACCAAAGACATTCTGTAAAGATCCCATGGGTATCTGCCATGGATGATAAATCGATTCACTTAATCACATATCAGCATTGGTCCTCATTAGCAAAGAAATATTGCTTAGAATAGAGGGATGAGGATGAAGAAGCGAAATACAAAGGGTAAGACAGGTTTCTTGTACCAACTTTAAAGATTAAATATACCGTCATTTATCGGTGTGACCTGAAAATATGCAACCTCTGTACAGATCAGTAACCATCACAAGTGGGCAGAGATATCACTATCTATTGCATTATTCTTACTTATCTTTCCTAAAATTTATCTTTTACATAGGTTGATAAAACATTCATGTACATATGTAATTTCTGTAACTTTTTTCATTCTGAAAGTTGAGATACAACTTCAGGTTAGAGTACCACCAATTATTTAAATTATTGAAATTCAAAAAGAGCTAAAATGCAATAGTCTTGTATATATCAGTCACAGTTAACAAGCATTGGGTTAAACTCAGAGTGAATGAATTATTTTTTACTAATGAATATCAGATTACATTTTAAAAAGTACATACAGTTTTACCCCATCATATTTATCAGCAAAAGAATGATGTACATTTTTTATAAAGTTGAATGTTTCCTCACATACTAGTGTACAATAAAAAATTTACTTGATCGAACTTTTGAATAAATTTTTAAAATTGTTTTTAGTAGCCAGTAAAATACAATCTTGGATATTAGTACCGCAATAAAGAGTATTTTGATTATTCTGCAACTAATATTTCCTTTTGAGTTTCAAGGAGACTTGTGAAGTATCTGATGATATGTTTTATATGATAACACCTAATCAACAAGTTTTACTTAGAAGTCCTCATACTGTATAGTATCAAATTTTCAACAAAACTACAAAGAGCCATATCATATATACAAGTTTTACAAAAGAGTAAATAAAAGTATACATAAAGCCAACATATTTTTACCATACAATTTGCAGCTTCAACAGCTTTGTGAGAGACAAAATTTAGCCAATCAAAACAAAGGGATATCATAAAACATAACAATTGATGTGGGAGATTATCTCATGATATGCCTTGTACCTTCTAGCTCATTTTGGATATTGCAACCTTTAGAGAATCATCATTCACTAATTTCTTTTATAAGCATGAATATTCATTCATTGAATTAATAGGTTGCAGCTAAATATTTTCTAGAAAACTACTATTCAATAACAACAACAATTACATACCTAATTTCACAAGTGAAGCCCGGCAAGGGTAGGATGAACTGTGTACCTTAACCTTACCTTAGCGGGATAGAGAGACCGTTTCCGATAGCCCTTCATCTCAAAAGAAAAAGTACAAAACTGATACAATTTCAATTTTTTTTCAAAATTTGACAAAAGCCCCATGCTCCAGAAATGAGCAGGGCACTAAAGCATTGGAACCCATCAGAAGAGGAAAAAAAGTGTGCAACTGTTCAAAAGAAATTTACAAGGATCCTATCGGGGAATCTGTCTCTTCTAAAGTGACTGGCAACTTACAAGTGGTCCAGCGAACAAACTGCAGTTACACTCGACCTGTTACTTTCCTTCCCCCTTATGTATTTTAAAAAAATAAAAGTTCACCTGCCCTTTCTTGTTTAGTTGTTCCATTGCCCTGCCCCGCCTTTGATTTTCATCTTTATAGAGAACTACTTCATATTACTGAACTTCAATTGCTTCATACTTATCAGAAGAGAAACAAAAATAATGGAAAACAACATTCAAACTGAAAGTACTAACTTTAATTTCTCATGAAAACACAAGTTCTACATGGGCTTTGACTATGAGCAAGATTTCAGAAGCATTTTGTAAAATTTCCACCAATACTTCCAATGAGAATTTTTTTTTAATACTTTTACTGAAAATAGGCTTGGTTTGGTATCTTAGCGACTACCTTTCAATAGAAACTATTAGCGAAAATAGAGGCATGGGAAATGTATTTGCTGGCAATACTGGATACAGCTTAGAAGAGTCTGTCAACTGATATGAACTAACCATAGTGCTGTAGATGAACCAAGAGCGCAACTTATAGAGTTTAAGCTACCTCTGTCAAAATTAATTGATTACATGAATGGAGACAACCGGGATGAACTAACAAGGCTATAATTCCACTATACAGAAGAATGGCGACCCTCTGTTTTGTCACCGAAGAGATCATTACAAACACCGAGACGCAATGCAAAGTCCTATGTTCCTCAAAATTGATATAATCCACAATATAGTAAGAACACCAAAAAGAAAACAACAAGGCCCAAGAGTGCATCTGGATATTGCCCTTCCCAAATCTGATCATTTATTAAAGTCTATCAGATATTCGACAAACAAAGTCAAGTTGGTGTGATATAGAAAGAAAAATGCAAAAAACATCAAATCTAGAGGATTACTTTACATAGCTACCAAAAATGCTAGTAAGAACACCAAATTTAGAGGATCACTTTACACAGCTACCTATTCAGGACACCAAATGCAGGTAATCACTCTATACTACTAGCAAAGACGCAAAAAATTCAAGATTTATCACGCACACCAAACTTTACTGAATTTCTCTTGCTAGTAGACCATCAAAATATATAAGCACCAGAAAAAAATGGCAGAAGAAGAAACTTCAATGAAAATCATAGGTTTATTGAGAAATTCTACAAAATAAAACTTGAAAAACTTTGAGTAGGAAAAACATAAATCCCAATATCTACGGCCAAAGGACTAAGCTGCGTTGGATAGTTGAAAAAAATAAAGCTGCCAAAACATAACAAAAAATGTTTATGCACGAATAAGAAGGTTTCATCTTCATTTAAGAGAGACTGTAGACAATTAAATTAGATTCAAGACTTTGATGCACGTATAAGATGATCTGTCTACATTTAAGAGAGAGATATAGCCAATTATATTAGATTCATAACTATCTCAGAGCTTAGCAAACAAGTACCCGAAATATATGCTCTCTTGTATGTTAATTCTTATAGACAGATCAAAAATATAACAAAGGATCATAACAAATAAGGTTTTGTCTTTGGGAACATCTATATATCAAAACGACCAATGACAAGATTCGTGAAAGTTCTCTGTAAAAGGAGTATGGTAAATTTGGAAAAGCTCGAACCTGAAATTTGTTAGAAATACCAAACAGATATGTAGAGAGATCTTCTTTTGTTTTGTAGATTGCAGGGACATCAAGAAGAGAAAAAACAAAACCCAGATGGAATCATACAGCATAAGCCTAAAAACTGGGCAAAGTTAAGCGTTACACAAAGCAATTGGTAGATAAAACAACATAAAATTACCTTGAAGGGAAGAAAACTCCACGATAGACCAATAAAAAATAGGTGACAACGAGAAGTAAGGAGAAGGCTGAATTCTGCGATTAAAACAAAGAGAATGGAGAGACGTATGGATTGTTTTTTGTTTACAGTCCTTGAAACAACAGAGGAGTCCACCACTGAGTTTGCTGATTTTGCTCTAAAAAATTGGAAACAGTGAGCCCTAGATGATATCCTCGAGTGTATCGTGCATCTTTCCATTTTCTTTTCAGAGGGGATAGGGGATAGGGGATAGGGGAAGGGATGTGTGGAGAGACGTGGGAAACATTGCGCCTTTATTGAGTTTTTTAACACTCAAATAATATCCCCGCACTAATATTGAATTAAAAATTGAATTTTACTGATGAAAAAAAAAATTATGCCGCTATAAGTACATTTTTAACAACCGAATGTATATTCCTTCCTTAAGAGTTGGTCGTTAATAGTCTAATTTCCTGTAGTGACACTATACTACCATCAAGCAACTATTATTTACAACCCATCTCGAATGATAATAAAGGCAAGCAAGTTAAAGGTTCGTTCCTTTTTCACAATATTGAGTAATGTGCGGTCTTTAACAATTTCTATCAACAAATAATAGATCCAAAATCAATTAAGTGATAAAAACAACACTAGTGAAGCTCATCCCTATAAAACATACTTCATTCTCATGGCTTATGCCTAACTTGGGATTTTTTTCGACCTAATCATTACTTTACCATGGGACTTGATTCTAGATGGACTCTTGATTCGAGTCTGAGGGATTTGGTTTTAGTTTTATGTGATTTATTTGGTTTAGGTGTTCTATAGTTCTTAAGTAAAGTTTCGGTCGTCATTTTGTGATCGACGCCTCGGACTGAAAATCTAATTGTGCCATTAGCTTTGGAATGTCAAGTTTGGGTTGTGTGAGTTGTTCGTTCGGAATTTGAGCAAACCAAGATCATTTTGACTAGAAAGTTGGATGTTTTGGCTAAGTGTTGGCTTTGGTCAACATTTCATTGAAACGACCTCGAACTAGAATTTTGTCTATGCTATTAAGTCTGGATTATCATTTTCATGCAATTAGCATATTTAGTTCATATGTATTGGACTTTGTTTGGGCCCGGAGACCCGAATTCTATTTCTAAAATATTATAGATTTCTACAACTGGTGCATGTACATTTTGTTCAGTGCTATCATTCTAGGGGAGCACAATCGCACCAATTCCCTTTTTACTATTTAGAGTGATCGCATTGTGCAAGTGTGGACGGAGAAGATTTACTAGACCAACCACCTGACACGAGCGTATCCTCCATGCGTCGATGACGTTACCCATCCTTTTAGCACAATCGTCTCTGACTGTCGATAATGCCAATTCATTTCCAGGCCTTGCGTCGAGGCGCTAGCAGATGGGTCCAGTATATAAGCTTCAAAATCATAAATTTTCTTCCATTTTCATTATTTTTCCTCTTCAAAACTTGGGTTTCCACCATTTTTAAACTTTGGGTCTTCACTTTTGAGCTTGGGTAATGTTGGAGACATAAATTCTTTGATTGTTCTACATTTTTTGGTAAATTTTCACTTTAATTTCTTCAAATTTCTCCAAATTCACAAAATTGAGTCTCCATTTTAATCCATTATTTCAAGCTTATTACTTTCTTTTCTTAACTCTAAATTTTGGGTATGAGTTTTATATGATGTGGGAAATATTTTGATATCTTTTGTTCGGAGTTTTGGATTCACGCGCCAGTAGGACCGTTTTGACCCTAGCTATAATTATAGCTTTATGGGTATAGTTTGAATCGTAGTACCATGTAAATTATTGTTTTGCTAATTTTGTAATTTTCAAGCTCGTTTGCGCTTTGGAGTATTAAGAGTAGTCCAGGTCTATTTTACGAGCTTATCTTTGAGGGAAGGTAGGGTATAGCTTACCAATCTTATACTTTGATTATATGGAAAATAATTTTAGTAATTAGTCATCCTCGGGTTGGGATTTATAGGTTGGTACCCATGATCCTGTTCACTTCTTTAGTCTACTTTTTGGTTTACGTATTGGTGTTGCATTTTCATTGTAGTTACCCTATGATCCTGAACGGTCTTGAAAGACTCTTGAACATATATAGTGGATTTAATGGGAATCACCATGAGTCCCGGACATCAACTAGATGGTTTTAACTGTCGTAGTATTTGCGCCTATGCAGGGCCGACAAGACTTGTTGTTAATGTGATTGAGCATGCCATCATCATTAAACTGGTTTTTATGCATTGGTTTCAACTCTTTTATGGCCAAGAGCCTAATACCACTTACTTTGAAACCTTGCATGGTCTTGCAGGACCCATTTTTAGTATTATGAGGTAAAATAAGTATTTCCGAGATGTTTTTCAAGTTTGAATAATAAAAAGGCAAAACAAAAGAGTTAATCACAGTTTGAGTTATTACTAGACTTCGTTGTGTCCATATGCTAGATATTGAGTTCATTTTAGATTTAGTCCTGGTTGCGGCTGCGCATGGTCATTGATATTTGATCCTAATATATTTCCGATCCAGGTCCGAGTATAGTTTATGGTTGTATGAGTTCCATTCATTTCAGGAGTTGGGTTGTATGTGTGTTGCGGTCTTCTATGGACCCTTCCTATCTGGTACGTAGGTGACCGAAAGGGGGGTATATAGGGGAGTAGATGTATATAATTTGCGGCCTTCCATGGTCTTGCGATTATGGGGTTGAAGTGTATGGATTTATTTTATTATAATTCCATCATATCATCATGCATATTCTGTGTTTGTATGTTGTTTGTATTCTTTGGTAGGATGGGGTACCAGAGGGTTTTGCATTCGTCCTTGTTTGTATTTATTATTCATGTGAGATATTGTTGTAGATACTTCTTTATTGTTTCAGTTATGACTTACTGTAACTGGTTGGTTAGATCTTACGGGATCCTCTTTTTGCTTCTTTGTTGTTATACATGTTGCAGATGGACCTTTCTTCCTATCCTTGTTATATGAGGTTACCAGTAAACTGCTATTTATGTATTTAATATATATGTTATTAGATGACTATGGATTCAGGTACGTTCTTTTCCTGGTTTCCTGAATCTTCCTTATGATAGCTAATTATCTAGGATATTTACCTGCCTTTATCTTGTTAGCTAGTTTCTATGTCTATGATCTTGTTTGACTTCAACAACTTGTATTTTTTATCTGTCTATTTACTGCTTTTATTTATTATATGATTCCAGTCGACCTATAATTCCTAGTGGGTACCTATTGTTTTGGTACTCATACTACACTTCTACATCTTTTTAGTACAGACCTGGGTATGAGTGGTTCATGCTGATCTCCTGATTCGAGCCTTGATTCTGTTGCTGAGGCATATGATCTTTCCTGGCATCCAGAGCTGCTCTTTTACCTCCCCTTATAATTTATTGTTTCCTTTCACACTGTTCAGATGGATATTGTATTTCCCTTTAGATATATACTCTTTTATTAGTGGCTGTTGTACAAAATATCAAGCTTTGGGTTTGTATTTGATTGACTTAGACTTTCACTTATTCATGTCCCTTAATTATGTCACATCTTTTGATTTTATTTTATTATTCATGCTATGCGTGATTGTTATGTGGTTCTCCTACAATGGAACGTAGGTGCACTCATGACCTGACAAATCTGGTCATGACAAAAGTTGAACTCACGTCTAATATTATAACAAAACACTCATGTAAATTTCCCTAGAAGTAGGAACTAAATTGAGTACCCTTATCTAAGATGATGGATACAAGAACACCATACAACCGCCAAACCTCTTTAACATAGATCTCAACTATCTTATATGCATTAAACTTGGTTTTGTTAGGAAAAAAAACCCAAGCTATTATGGAACCTGCCTTAAACCACCTTGACAAGTAAACCTATATAATTCGACAAAGGTACACACGGAAGGTAATGAATCAAAGAGAAGAAAAGAAGGTCCAATGCAATAATACAACTATAAAACCACCTAGAAACTGGTATCATTGTTTACAAGCCATGAAATGTAAGGAGTACATAGCCGAAAAGAAAAACAAACTCTCAAATGCTTATGATCCTCAAGTAGGATTTAACACATAAATAAAAGAGTTCGGGAAACTATTGGATGACAAACAACTACCTCAACTCTCTGAACTCACGAGCCTCAGACTTGATCGAAAGGAAGATTATCAAACTGTGTCGTAGTTTGCACTTATACAAGTGTATAAAATCAAAAGAGTGATTATCAAATAAACAACAAGTAATCAAAGAGTATCCATAGCATGGCACTAAAACAAAACAATAAAGAATCACCAACTACTCCAATCATCCTAACCACAATCCTCCAATCTCCACTCTATGAATCAGTAAAGCACCAATAATTTAAAATGAAAGTAAATAACAAATACGTGGCGTAGGGGTAACAACAATAATAAACACTAAAGCGGAACTCAAATATACTAGAAAATTGAGTTTTTACAACAACCGAACCCAAGTCCATATAG
>JBDJHY010234572.1:0-10955 GCA_039654485.1 Withania somnifera
TAATATCACTAGTATGACCTTTACACAACTTATCAAACTCTCTCACTACCTCAATCACGTTGTGTAAATTATTCTGTAGAGACTGTGAAACTTTTAATACCAAATTCTGAAGATACATGCTCAACCCCCTTATGAATCTAGCTATCTTCTCCTACTTGTTTGGTAAGATAGCCAAAAAATGTCTAGATAGCTCATAGGAGTGAGACACGTACTCATCAACTATCATGGCCTCCTATCTCAGCTCATGAAACTACATGTGCAACCCATTCCTCAAACAACGAGACACATAATTTTCAACAAATGCTTGGGAAACATACCCAAAGTCATAGGAGGAGATCCATATGGTCTAGAGTTAAAATAAGAATGCCACCACTGTTATGCTAGCCTTTGAAGCTGCCAAACTATGTAGTTGACCCCATGTGATTATACAATCACAACACTATGGAGAAGCTCCTAACAAGTAGTGAGAAACTCTAATAGGTCTTCTCCCTACACACCCTAAAACTGAGATGGGTCTATCTTGTGGAATCTCTCGTATCTCTGTTGTTGATCATCAAACATAACAATAATGATTGTACCGGTATCTAAATATTGTACCTGAATCTCAAACACTCAAAATCTGAAGCTCATGCATCCTATGTGTAGTAGGTGGTTGTCCCACTTGGCCATGAACTTTAAGCATTGGCCTTATGGAACCTGAACCACAGTAGATGGAGACATGCACTAGAATTATTGTAGCTGTTTCACCAAATCATAGGTAATGAGGATAACTCTCTAGTCTAGGGTCTCTATCCTTGCACTGATTTGGGAACCCTGAGGTGTACCGCCCTATGATAAACTCTCAAGTTCACTAAGAACCCTTAATAAGGAATCCCATAATAGTAGGACTGCAACATAATTCTGACATGTATCCTTAACTCTATCCATATTAGGCTTAGGTAATACCACCCTGTCTCTACCCCTAGCTAGGGCTACCCCTCTAACTATCCCTCAGGCTCTACCTCAGCCCCGACCCCTGGTAGCTGGCTTCTATAAATCCTATGGATCATCCACTCTGTCAGCAGTGGTTCTTCTACTGATCATTTATTGAAAAAAATATGCAAGACTCACTGGATACGAACTAACCATCCTAGATAGAAGTGACAAAGTGAAGATATATTTCCATAGTTCTGTAACCTCTCGAGGATAAGTACGAATATCTCTTCACCAATGAACAAGACTCTACTAAGCTTGGCTTGTGAACAACAAGACCTACCAACCTACAACTCTAAAAAAAATTTCATGCCTAAAAAATCGGTCGTCAAGGCACCTACCTCCCCAATCCCAATAGGTTGGCCGAATAATAATAAATCAGGTAAAAGCATAATTTAAACTAATAAAATATATAAATGCAGAAGGTACAATGGTAAAATAGATATATATAAGTCTACCCCAAGAAAAGATGCCACCGTTCACAGATTGTAACTACAATAGTTTTGAATATACACACATAGTCTTTACAAATTAAGGACACCATAACATAAAATAGAATAAGGAAATCCATACAACTGATGAAAGAGAAACCCGCTACTTCTACATCCTCAAAGTCTTCTTAGACTGAAGAGTGAAGAGCAAACCACTAAGTTCAAGGCTCAATACTCGTACAAAGATGAAGAAGAGCATGGAGGGAGTATAAGAACAATGGTACTCAACAACATCTTCGGTTGGACAACCATAAAAAGAAACAAAATCCCCTAATCTCCTAATCGTTCCTTTAATAATCCTACAACCATCAATAAATATACTCAGCAACCACCCATCAGTTTAAATATGTACACCAAATGAGAAAATGTCCAACTCTACAAATCATATAATAGAAATAAAGTGTCACAAATGTCAGGTCCAGAAATAACCAATATTATCAACAGGGATCTCAAGACCCTAAATAATATATTTTAGATTGAATTTCCCAATATGTCAATAGTATTAAACATCAATCATAACATTCAGGTAACCAGTCAGGGCCTCGCCTATACCTTTTATCAATATAGACACCTGATCAAGACCTCGATCGTGTTATTCCAATAACATAGGGATCTGGTCTGATCCTCGGCTATGCCTTGTTCATAATACAATACTATCATCATAATATAAACACTCGGTCATAGCCTCGGCTATGTCTTTACCATAATTTCAATAGAGGCCCATGGCTAGACAACAATCAGTATCACAAAGTAAGATGATCTCATCAAGACATTGCTCAAGGTTCATAATCAAGTTTTATCAACGAGTAATCATCGATATCAACCATAGAAAGTATCACAAGTTGAGATTCTAATTAAATGACATAAAGCCCTCTTGGACAACTTATATTAAAAATAGCCTTTTTATTCCAATTTAACCTCCCGGATATTAAAGTTTTCGATATCAATGTTACCATTTATTCATTGTGGACATTTTTATTACCATGTATGAAATTAGATATCAATTATTATTCAAGTCATTATTTCCAAAAACATGTTTTGAACCATCAAACTACAATACAACTCAACTAAGTTCATGATTCAAAAAATTCATCAAGTATGTCTATTCCTCCCATTTGTTCATTTTAAACCCAATATGATAGATTATACTAATTTCTGAATTACCCATATCACCCAAATTCACAAGACAATTAAAAATCAATTGTTAAAAATTTAGGTTGGTTCATCATGTGCCTAAGAAGTCGAGGCAATCTCTATTGAAGCCAATTTAATATTTTCCTACATAATCTTATTTATAGAAATATCATTAGACAATAGTTAAATATCAGCTTGACTTAATTTCAAAAAATGAAGCTACTCAATTACTTTCACTTTTCGACTAGCCTCAAAATGTCTAGATACTCAATTAAAGAATACAAGGAATTATTAAACACCAAATTTGAAATAATCCAGGTGTATGCAAAAACCAACCCCGATCCCATAGATTCAAGATCAAATTTTGATCATAAAATAGTGTCTCACTTCACTATAGGATGCTAAATATTAAATTTCATCAGAACTCATTTCATTTCAATGCAAAAATCTCAAGTTTTAACCATTTTCAAATTCTACCCTTCACTCACTATTTTAGGCTTCAAAACCATGAAAATAATGATGAGAATCATGATAAAGTAGTGTTTAATTGATAAAATAACTATTAAGAAACTTACCCAAGTTATTATCTTTGAAAACTTTACACAACTATGCCAAATTAAGAATTTTGGGTTCTGGTTTTGCATGCAAATGAAAAAAAATAAAATTCTTTTAAAGCTTCTAGGGTGCAAGGCCTAGTTCTTCTTCGCATTGTGAAGCCCCCTCTGCATTTATGAAGGCCAAAGAAAATTATTCATCATGCTAATAGACATTCTATCATGACCATAAAGGTAAATAGTCAATGTGGCTCCACAAACACGGTCCAACCCTCACCAACGTGATACTTTTCCAGCCAACCTTCTGCGAATGCGACCAAGGCTCATGATCACGGAGGTTGGATAGGGAACCAACAATAACAAAAGATAGAAGTTCTACAACATCCAAGGCAACTCTGAGTGGACCCTCGAGATTTCTTCAGAATCCCGTGATGACAAAGCGTATGAAATGATACTATTTCATTATTCTGGACTTTAAGGAACCATCAAATAATGCATACAAGCTCTCCTTGACATGTTCCTTGTTAAGTGACCATTTTAAACTAAAAATACCAAATTACCAAAATCAGGGCTCAAAAAAATATATAAGACCTTATTGTAGAACAAATTCACCCTTCTAAGCTCAAAGGAATCATCAGATTTTTGGTGCGGATAATCTATGAACGAATGTTGACCAAAGTGAACCAGTCTAATTAAAACATTAACTATAGCCCATCTAAATTCTTAAACCCACCGTTGAAGGTATACAAAAGGAAATTAAGGTGTAACCTAACAAAACTCAACATTCTGGAGCTGCTAGAACTAATAATTATCGGATATGAGGTCCAAAAATCTAAGTGACCCCTATAGCTCCTCATTTTTAAATTAAAGGCTCCAAAACTCAAATTCTCAAATTTTTACATCAAATATCATCCCTCACCTGAGATTACCATGTAGCCCTACCATGTAGCCACATGAGTTTGATATAAAAGGGCTACAAAAGGGAAATATAGCTAAAATATACAGAGAATGGAAAAATGACCTTTAGGGTCATTACAAGTAGTTCACGAGGAGAGAATGTTGGTGAAATATAGTTAGGCTTGAAGTTAGCAGATTCATTAATTGAAGAATAGTATTTTTATTCTTTTTTCCTTCTTTGGATTGTCATTTTTCCTATTATACAGTTCCTAACAGCCCAAAAAATTAGCCCAAAAATCAAACAAACATACTTTGAATTTTTCCTTATTCTATCGTAGTTTTACTCCCAAAAATTTCAAACTTGATATATGATCCCCTTCCATAAGAATATCCATGATAGTGTCTTCAAATATAAACTCATGATCATACGACCCTTCATATATAAATAAAGTCCTTCATAATTGTACAACTCAACTTAAAATGTAGCCCAGATATTCTATGATAGAATGCTCAGATTTGGCTCAACTCTACATTTGTTTCCAGTTATATCAGCTCCTTTCACCAATAACTTTTAATCATATAAACATTCATGGTTAATATAAGTCCTCAAATAGTACCATTCTCCATCTTTACTTATAGTAAGTCTTAGTCCATGCATTCATGCCAAATTCATACAGTCACGTATAATTCTATTAAATAAGTTAGCATTTTGCTCATGGCCAGTTATGCTCATATCTAGTCTTATCTCTTAACTCTTCTCATGTACTAGACTTACCCTTCATTCAAATATGTATACTATCAATAAAGAGATAATGTAACACCTCAAAATTTGAGCTAGAATTTTAATCATTTTATGTTTGTTCTTAAGTACAAACCCTATGAATTTCCAATTGATTCTAAGTTATAAAAATCCTTTCCAGAGTTTGTAAGTAATGTTGTACATTATTCAATATCATAAGAGGCTCCTAGCACAAATTTAAGTTCAAAGCCCTTCTACAACCTAGTTTTGATCTCATTTCATGCATGGGTCAACTTTAAAAAACCATATCCCCTAATATATAAATATTTTTGTAAATAAGGGCCAATTATTCCAACTCAATAGGAAGTTATGACCATTTAAGTGAAAAACAATCAAACTGTCCTGTTTTGCTGAATCATGGAAATGGTTTAGATGAAAAATTGTCAAAGTGGGTTGATAATTCTTCATCCAAGATGAAGAATTATGAATGGAACGATAGAACCTACCCAATGTTCCAATCAAGGGTACAGTTCCATGGATCACTCCACTAACCATGAAATTCGATAATAGTTTGTGGTACAAATTGTTGAAAAGTGGAAACTCCCATTTTAATCTATATTTTAAAGGGTCATTATGGACATATAACACTACTTAACCACCTTTACCATGTAATTTTGAGCCAAAATATCTTCAATATAAATATCTAAAAATCCTTAATTCCTTTATTCTCTACACATAGCAACTCTCAGACAAAAGAAAAAAAAGAAGAATTCTCTCAAGAACAACAGTACAAGTTCAACCTAGGGTTTTATATTCTCCATAAATTCTCAAGGTTCTACCATGGATTTATTCCTAAAAAGGTATGGGATATTTAATAAGAGTTCCTCTCATCCTCATGCCCAAAAACTCTTGTTTTGTGGAAAAAATAGGTGTTTTCTCTCAAGGTTTAAAACCCAACTTTATGAATTTACTTAAATTCTTTAGATTGTGAAACTTTTGAAAGTTTTGAGTCTATTATTGTCTGATCATTTATGAGAATTACGCGATGTTTTGTATTCAAAAGCATTCCACTAGCTTTTCATGGTCATTTATGACTTGCTGGCATCAATATTTTGGTTTCCCTGGTGGCTCGGTTGAGATTTATCTCACTTTACCTATTTTTTAGCCTAAAACTAGGTACTCGTTGACTTTTCTCAACTATCATTTAGGACGAGCTCAAAATTTAATTTTAGCAGTTCTATTAGCTTGAATATCAAATAAAGTCTATGTGGACCTTCAGTTCCTATTTTAGGGTTTCTATTTTGAGTTTGTGCAAATTGTGGTTTTTTCGTTGAAGGCTTAATTTTAGAGCTTAGGTGGTCTTTTGATGTTTGGAGTGTCAAAATAGAATTTGGGTGCTTCTATTAGTTTTGAAATGGTAATTTTAGGCTAGTAAGAGTATTGGTTTATTTCTCGGGGTATCTGGTGTAATTTTGAGTACCTTGGAAAATTAGTGCAAATTCAGTATTTCTTGGTTTTAGGGTCATTTTACTCAAACAACCTCGGTTGGTTAATTCACCAATTCCATTAGATCTAGAATATAGTTTCCATGTTATGTACATATTTGGTATGTTGAATTTGGACTCAAAATACTCATTCTAGACCCCCGGAATTCTTTTGTTTTAGCTGTGTGAAATTGCAGGCATAGACCACCTCGACGAGGGTCAAGTCGAACCTGCACGGTCTCCCTAGAAACCTTGGCACTCCCTTATGATACTTTCCCCAATGGGATAAGGTTTTCCATAGCGTGGAAGTTTTGGGGGCACTTTGGTGCCCCAGCGACTTCGCCCTGGCGACCCCACTCCCCTCCTGTGAGAATTGCAGAAAACTATAAATAGTTGCACACCTTTCATTTCATTCTTTTCACCAAATTATTTTCAATCTTATCACTTAATTCCTATAGAAAAAATTTTAATAAACTCATAAATTATGGTAGAAAAGTTTCCAAAAGGTTTCCCTCATCCCACTTTTGTTAAGCCTCTTCTTTATTCATTTCAAGAAAGTCGGTTTCCTACACTGAAGACCAAACTAAGAAAACATATGAAATATTGTTATATCCGGGCTTAATAAATTAATTTTAGTTCTTTGAATTATTCTACTTCCTAGATAGTGTTACCTTGTTGAATTTCTCTATTTAAATTCGTAAAGCATGAACCTTTGATACCTTTGTAATCAAATCTGTACCAGGATGTTTTTCAGCACTTTGAGGCTCAGTGACTTGTGGATGTGAGATTATGATAACATTAGAGATTGTATATGGTGGGCTTACCTCCATGGATTTTGCCTCTAGGCTACGACGATTGGAGGGAGGGCATAGGATGGAGCAGGGATATAAAGGAATTAGGATTAGCCTTCCATGGATCCTACCTGCTGGGTTTATGGGTACTAGAGGAGGAATGTACATAGGACTTGTTACTTCATGGTGTATATTTACTTTTGGGCACTTGTTTGCTTTATGTCCCCTGGTCTTATGGGACGCCTATGGGTAAGCATGTTTTTGTGTACATTTCCATTCTTATGGGGGATTTGGCAGTGTTAATTTACTTTTGTATTTACTATTCAATTATAACTTCTATATATATGTAAGACTGTCTTGCTATGTGGAATATTTTTACAACATACCAATTGACTATTAATTCCATTCTTACTTTGACGTTACCGGTATTACCATCTATGTTCTCTCCTTGTCTACTTATCCAACTCTTTGATTACTTACAATTGTTGTTTGTATATATCATTTCAATGATTTCGGACTTATTTTTCCTGAGATCTTGTTCTAATGTTTTCCTAGCGCAGACATGTCTATCTGTTTACTTGATTCTTGTCTGAGTATCTAGCTTCTATGTTGTACTATTTGATTATGTGACCTTACTTTCTTGTATTCTATTGTTTACTGCTTTTGTGATTGTTATGTTCCTAGTATTCCCTCAAAGCCTACTGAGTAGTGGTTCTTCAGTGACTTGTACTCATACTACACTTGTTCCCAGGGTGCAAACTGAGTACTAGTGTCCGACGTTGATTTATGGATTACTGTTCGTGCTTACTTGCTATTGCTTTCAGAGATACAAGGTGAGCTTGACATCAAACTGTCCCTGCTCACTTTTCAGATTGGACATGTCTCTTTTGTACTTTTAGAGACATATTTATAGAACATTTTTGCTCATACTTTGTACTTAGAGGCTCTATTTATTTACTAATACTGGGTTTTGGGAGTTTATTGATTCTGTTATTTATTATGCTACATTTTTCATATCCCTTTCCTTTATACCTTGTTATTGTACTTGTGCACTCCGATATTGTTGATAGTAGCCCCCCGCTTTAGCTTGGGACTACAAGGTTCGTTCTCTTACTATTTGGATAATAGGTGTATTAATGTTATGAGAAATCTAGTCCTGACAAATTGGTATAAATCTCTAGTTTTTCTGGTGTCAGTGTACAAAACCAATGTCTAATAGAGTCCTGTGATTGGCGTAGAGATGTCTGTGGCTTATCTTTGGGAGGCTATAGCGACATGTAGAAATTTGACTTATCTTATTTTCATGCATACATCCTAGATGGTTTCTTGAAATTTTCCACTCATTGTCTTTATGCTTTCGTATATATCGTGTACACGATCTTTAGCAGCTAAGTAGACAGCTCGATTTTCAAATCGAGTACCTGCGAAAGTTGACTACTCCTGCTACTACTCTAGAGACTCCGCCAGTGCCTGTAGCACCAGTTGCAACACCTGTTGCACCACCTTTTGTTTCAACCCCTCCTTCTATCCACAACGTATTATGATAGTTGATTAGTGCTTAAGGTGGTCCTCCTACTGATGGGGCATGGATAGCTGCTCCAGAGTTACAACCTACAGCTAGAGTTCCTCTAGTGTAGTCAATTCCTCGTTCTTGGCCTATTCCACATGCAGTTATTCTTGTACCTCCTCAGGTTCTTCTGGTACCAGTTGTTTCTCCTTCAGTAGAGTAGAATATCGCTATGTTGAATTCGGAGCAGAAGCTGCTGAGTTGGTTTTTCCTATTTGATCCCCCTCAGTTCACTGGAGTTCTAGGGGAAGATGCCCATGAATTTACTAAGGAGTAAGAGATATTGGGGAACATGACCTACGACTTGGCTTTCACCACATACTAGATGTGTGGTGCAGCCAAGTAGTGGGGGAGGTCCTTTGTTGTTTGGAAACTAATGAGTAAACTTCAGCCAACTTGGGCTGAGTTCTCTGAGGCATTTATGAGGAAGTTTATCTTGAGGGCTGAGAGAATGCCTAAGGGAAAAGTTCAACAAACTTGAACAAGGTTCGATGTAAGTGGACAAATATGAGTCTTGATTCTACATGTTGTCTATTTATGGGGTGAAGCTTATGCCTACAGAAGCATAGATGGTCTGTAAGTTTTCTAATGGGTTAAGAGATAGACTGCGTAAGTCTTTAGCATTATTGGTATCTAATGGTTAATCGTTTTAGGTAGTGGTAGATCATGTTAATTCCATGGAGACCCTTTATTGTAAGTAACGTAAACGTAACAAGAAGAGACAGAGGCATCATGGCAGTTATAGTGGGTCCTAATTTTGGGACGGTGGTCAGCCACAGTATGTTTAGGTCCAGTCTAGAAGTCTAGTCTAGGATCACTTCAAATTTTAGCACTGTCTTAGTAGAAGTTTTGTTCGCCCTCTTTAGGAAAGTCTTCCCATGGTTCCGGATCTTCCCACCATAGTGGTTAGTTGAGTTCTGGTCGTGGCTCTTTCTAGAGTGGCTCATCAGGGCCATGTTTTTATTGCAACATTATTGGTTACTTTTCTAGAGCATTCCCCAGTGGGTACTATTAAGCTTGATTCCCTAACATGTTCATCCTTTGAGATCAGTGCCGTCATCGACTAGAGGTGGGGCACAAGTTATCTCCCGTAGTGGTGGCCAATGTGGTAGCGTCGATGGTTGCAGTGGTGGTCTTCTTAGTGGTGATCACTAGTTTTTTGCTATGCCAGCTAGACCAGAGGTGGAAGCCTCAGATGTGGTGAGTACATGTATGATTTATGTGTGTTCTAGACCAGCATCAGCTTTGTTTGACCCTGGATCCACTTGAACTTATATGTCTACTTATTTTTCACCCAATTTGGGGTTGACTAGTGAGATGTTATCAGTATATATGTGTGTCACTACCTCTATAAGGGATTCTTTAGTAGGGGATTGGGTTATCAGATTATGTATAATTTCTGTCAGTGTGGTTGATACTCGAGTGAATTTAATTTTATTAGATATGTTGGATTTTGATATTATATTAGGCATGGATTAGTTGTCCCTTGCAGTTTTGGATTATTATGCCAAGTCCTTTACCTTAGCCATGCATGGTGCATGTCCAATTATGAGGAAAGGTTCTAATGATCGTGCACCGACCGAGATTATCTCCTTCCTTCAGGCGAGGAGGTTAGTAGGGAGAGGATGTTTGGCCTACTTAGCATTCATTCTTGATGTTCAGGTAAACACTCCAACTCTTAAGTCTATTCTTGTGGTCTTAGAGTTTTTTGATGTACTTCTGATCGACCTACCAAGCCTACCAACCGAGTGGACTATTGATTTTTCTATTGACTGAGAGACAAGAACCAGGCCCATTTCTATTTATCTGTACTATATGGCTCCTATAAAATTGAGAGAGCTGAAGGTTCAGCTCCAAGATTTATTAGGTAGGGGCTTTGTTTATTCTAGTATGTCATTATAGGGTGTGTTAGTCTTGTTTGTTAAAAATAAGGATGGTACAATGGGGATGTGTATTGATTACAGTAAGCTGAACAAAGTTATAGTTAAGAATAGATATCCTATGATGATGATTGATGAATTATTTGATCATCTTCAGGGTGCATAAGTATCCTAAAAAATAGACTTGAGGTTAGGTTACCATGAATTAAGGATTCAGACAGAGGACATTCTAAGGACAACATTTAGGATTTGTAATAGCCATTATGAGTTCTAGGGTCTTTATGTTTTACTAATTCTCTTACAACTTTTATAGATTTAATGCATAGGGTTTTTAAGTGTTACTTGGAATCATTTGTGATTGTATTCATTGATGATATTTTGGTGTATTTGTGGAGTAAATATAATAAGAGCGGCACTAGAGGGTGATACTTCAACAACTGAGAGAG
>JBDJHY010234590.1:0-10955 GCA_039654485.1 Withania somnifera
CCCAGCAAGTCATAAATGACTTGGGGAAACTACTAAAATACTCTAGGATGCAAGATAACACGTATTCATAAAAAAAATGACCTTAAGGGTCATTACACCAAAGGCTTTAGCAAGGTCCTACCTACTCCTGTTTGATTAATTTAATCCTAGTTGAGGTTATAAAAACCGGAATAACTAGTCTTTCAAATAGAGGTACAAAGTACCAGAATTATCTTGAAAGTAAAAGAAAAAATGAAAATTCTTTTGATTAAACTATTCAAATGGGATTGGAAAGATCTGGCCATCACCATCAACTTTATCATATCTGCTTTATCAAAAGCAAAGTGACAAATAACTTTTTCATAAAGTTAGTGGCAGATAACTTTACCAGATGGCCGACAACTTTATCAAAAGTAAGTGGTAGACAAAGACTCTTCTTGTAGCCAATCAGAGTTTGACAAAAAGACCGCACTCATCCCTCTTTAGTCTATATAAGGACTTGTATTATTTCATTTCTAGGCATCAAAAAAAGATCTTAAACATTTCACTCTCTGAATTTCTCTTAGCCTATTATTACTACTACTGTGTATATGCAATGCTTCCACAACAATAAATAAAAGTTCTGTGTATATGCAATGCTTCCAAAACAATAAATAAAAGTTCTGCTGGTTCTTGTAAGCTTTTGTTTGCATCTTGTTTATTAATTGAATATATATATTATACAATAGAGTTATACAAAATGGCTAATCATAATTAACGATAAACATGGCTCTGATACCATTTTGTATAATTCTGTTGTATAATATATATATTCAATTAATATATATATTATACAACAGAGTTATACAAAATGGTATCAAAGCCATGTTTACCATTAATTATGATTAGCTAAATCTGCTATGCCATGATTATGCCTGAGTACTGATAGATTTTTAATAATTTAAATTCTTAATTAATTATATTCTGTTTATTGTAGGTGGTATCCCTAATCCTTCATTAAAAATTATAGAGGTTATTTCCAGTGATTTGAGGTAAGGTTTTGAGTAGAGTAGTAATGACAATAATTTAATAAACTCATAGACACTTTGAAAACCCCTATACGGAATGTAGTGTACACAATAAATATGCTCGCCCGTTGACCTCCTATACGACTAGGGGTACACTGAAGAAAAAAACTGCAGAAAAGTAAATACACACCATGAAGTAGCCAATCATGTATACGTTTCTCATCAGGTACCCGTAGGCCCAACATGTAGAATCCATGGAAGGCTACTTTAAGCGTTCTTGGTATATCCATACTCCATCCTATACCCCCACTCTGCATCGTCGTGGCCCAGAGGCAATGTCCATGGAGGTTTTCCTACCACGTACAATCTCAAATGTCATAATAATTTCACATCCAAAACCATAAGTCTCACAGGTACCAAATCTGGCATCCATCGCCTCATATATATATCAATGGTCTTGGTAAATCATAGTATCGACAAATCATGGCATCCCACGCCTTAAAGTTATAATGTCGTTATGGTATGGAATCTCACGCCTCAATATGATGTATCACCAAGGTCCTTATGGGAACTGCATCAATAACCCTCCAAACCAGCATATGTGATAATATAAAAAAAGTTGTACTCACCTCCATACAACAACAGAATTGAGTGCCAGCGGACATACTCACTTCCGAATGGGGTCGGTCTCAAGTCCCAGCATTAATTAATTAAATGATATTTCGTGGTGCCAGGGTGTAAATTCTGGACTAAAATAAGAGGAAATAGTAATACTGGGTGCTCGATACACCTCCGAGTCTAAGATAGTTAAAAGATCCTTTAACTTATATTGTAATAGAATATTCCAAGTTGTTAGTTTATGTCATTATCCGTCATCATTACTAAAATTAGTGTCTAGCTTTCATGGCTCAATAATCATGTGGTGATACTGGTCTAATCCCAATGCACTCTCAATGGAGTCTATGGTCCAACCTCTCAGATAAATCATGCACAACAGATCATCGAGTAAATATATACATGAAATGACAACTACTTGTGGCCCGCACAGGTATCATTGGACAATCTTAGGTCACAGGCACCATACTTTTCCGGATGCCAATATAGATAACAAATGAGGAACAAACAAAAGAACGGTCGAATGTTACTAATAAAACCTAGATACCAACATATGGATGTTGTTTAGTACAATAATTAAAGCTATAAACCCATAGATAGCCCCATGGAGCCTACCTATCATCCGATGATAAAGCACTGCAAACTCAAAAATGTTACCTCGACTGATATCAAGTGAACTCCAATTGCTCTGAAACTTGAGAAATGGTATTCCTTATATAAATACCAGTCTAACAATATAAATTATGCTAAGTCTTGGACAAAGCCTTGAATCAGTACTAAAAAGGGTCTGCCGGGTTGCTTGCTTGGCCAAATTGCAAGTGTCATCCGCCTGCCCCCGTAGGAGGGCAATGCCGCCTTTCAAATCATGAGTACTATGCTACACTTGTTACAAATGAAAGGCTCATTTTGAGAGAGACCCCATAAGGATCCAAACCATCACCTGAAAAATGTCATTGAAGTCTGCCAACCATACACTATCGCCAACATCTCACAATAGTCCATTTGGCTCAAACTTTTCCCATTCTCACTTATGGGAGAAGCCACTATGTGGTCAGAGGAGTTATCGGAGGGATCAATTACCTCTTGAAATAAACTAACTGAAGCCTTCTAGGAGATATTCTTTCCACCTGCAAAACTGTTGTAACTTCACGAAGAGCTGATAACCTTCCGTCAGCAAAGCGAGAGGAATTACACGAAGTACCGATGAGGTACAAAAAATTGTTGAATCAATATCCCTCTCATGGGTTGTATAATGAGGTCCTATTGCAAACCTTCTACTAAGCCCTGAATTTCACTAACAAAGCCATGGACAACATTGCAGGAGTTTCATTCACGGACCAATCATTTGACATTACGCAGGGTCTAATTGAAAGGATGACCAAAACTAATCGAGCTTGGAAAACTAAAGAAGCCAAGGTGGTCATAGGAGCTCCCTCCACTGATATCTTTAGTGAGAAAAGACGGAGAGATGAACAAAAGGAAGTAAGCACGGCTAAATTAATCACATAAGTAGATCTACTCACCAATCATATGATGAGCTAAAGAACAAATAATGTAAAAACAGTTACCTCTTACAATGGACCTAGTCAATATCGTATGGATGATAGTGAATTGGGTGGCGAGGAAGATGATTATTTTGTTGCTTCCTAAGTGGGGGGGTTCCTGACCCAAACAATAGTATGAGAATTAAGGTTGGAATAATAACCGTGATAGGGGGCAATGGAGAGAAAAAAACTGAGGAGGTCAATGGAGAGAAGGCGATCGAGGAGGTCAATGGAGGGATCGTGAGAGGGACCAATAGAAGGATTGAAATGACGGATTGAGGGATCAAATAAACACTAAATATGTTCCCCCTAACAATAGGGACCAAGGACCTCACTATGCATCCATCAGCGACCCCGCTAGCTCCAAAGAAAAAGAAATACTAGCAAAATTTTGAACAAATTTGAGGCCACAGACAAGGGCATCAAGGAAATAGGGCAAACAATGGCTTCCCATTCTACATCCATCAAACATCTTAAAAATCAAATGAACCACATCTCTGCATCTCTAAACAAAATCCAGAAAGGGACCCTCCCTAGAGACATGGCTACAAATCTAAAAACTGATAACATGCATTGAATGTCCATCGTGACTAGAAAGTTATTGAAGAGAGGAGGAATGTAGGTGAGCAAAACAAGAAAGAAAAAAAAGGAAAGAATGCAAGCTGGCACAAAAAGTAATAATTCAAGAAAGGAATCAAAAAATGTTACCGCTCTGGATGATGAATTAGAGCAGGACCTAGAAGTTTTTGATGATCTCAAAGATGAAAAAAAAGGGAATAAGGTTGTGATTCCTAGGGAAAACGAGGGAAAATCAAAACCGCAAGTTGCCAGCCCAATGGTGGCACCTCGAGTTCCCCATCCATTCCCTTAAAGGCTCAGAAAGAAAAAGAAGGATACATAATTCAAAAAATTCTTAGCCATGTTCAAGGATTTTTCGATCAATATCCCCTAATTGATGTACTCTTGAAAATTCTCGGATATGCTAAATTTATGAAGGACTTGGTTACTAAAAAGAGAAGCTTGGAATTTGAAACAATTAAGGTGTTACACAACTATAGTGTTATAATGCCCATCAACAAGGTGGTAAAAAAGGAAAACACGGGGGCCTTCAAAATACCATGTACCATTGGGTTCTATGAATTCACCAAGGCTTTATGTGATTTGGGGGGCACGCATCAATTTGATTCCACTGGCGATATTCAAGAAGTTAGGATTTGGAACACCCAAGCCCACTACCATGAGATTGTTGTGGTTGATCGATCTATAAAGAAACCTATTGGAATCCTCTGTGATGTATTGGTAAAAGTAGACAAGTTTATCTTTCCTGCAGATTTTTTCATTCTTGATTGCAAAGTGGATTCTAAGGTCTCAAAATTATTCTAGGTTGGCCTTTCTTTTCCCTCGGAAGAGCACTAGTAGATGTTGAGTGTGGATAATTGAAGTTCAGAGTGAATGATGAAGAGGTGACATTTGACTTATGCAAGTCAGTTAAATGACCTATTGATTGGAACTCCATATAAATGGTAGATTATATTGATGAAACAATATCACCCTCAACAGAGATAGAAAGTTATGGGGAAAGCTTGTCTTCCGTGTTGTACAATTGCAAAAGCACAGATATTGAAGCTTTTGATGAGATAGTAGCAGCCCTAATGTGTAGGGGTCATATTCTAGCAATCCTAAATAGATATACCTTGATTTGGAAAACAGAGAATCTCCATCATCCATTCCATCTATCTTGGAGCCGCCAATGTTGGAAATGAAGTCGTTGCCACCACACTTGTAGTATGAGTTTATAGGTGAACATGGGTCCCTTCCAATGATAGTGTCCACCAAATTGGCAAGACATGAAGTGGAAGAACTACTTTCAGTTTTGAACAAACATATTCATGCTATTGGATGGTCTATAGGCTACATAGTTGGTATATCACCAGGAATATGCACTCATAAAATTCAGCTTGAAGAGGGATGCTCACTTTTCATTGATCACCAACAATGACTCAACCCGCAAATGCAAGAAGTTTTTAAGAAGGAAATCATTAAATGGTTGGATGCAGGGGTTATTTATCCAATCTCGAATAGCAAATTGGTCAGTTCAGTGCGTTGCGTGCTGAAGAAAAGAGGCATCACAGTGGTGGCCAATGCCAAGGAAGATCTAATTGTAACAAGACCTATAACTGGGTTGCGGGTGTGTATAGACTATCAAAAGTTGAATGCATGCACCGGCAAGGATCATTTTTCTCTTCCTTTCATAAATGAAATGCTAGACCTTCTAGTAAGGGAAGCATACTATTTCTTCCTTGATGGATATTATGGATACAACCAAATCTTTATCTCTCCAGAAGATCAAGAAAAGACAACATTTACCTGCCCATATGACACCTTTGCTTTTAAAACAGTGACCATCAGTCTTTGCAATGCCCCAACTACATTCCAAAGATGCATGTTGGCATATTCTGGGACATGTTGGAGGAGTCTATCAAGATATTCATGGATAAATTCTCTATGGTAGGGGATTCTTTTGATTAATGCTAGAAACACTTGGCTGCGGTATTGAAACAATGTGAAGAAACCAACCTTGTGTTGAACTGGGAAAAGTGGCACTTCATGGTGAAAGAGGGATTTTTTTGGGGCATAAAAAATTAGAGGAAGGGATTCAAGTGGACAAGGCTAAGATTGAAGTGATTGCAAAGATACCACCCCCACTTCCGTCAAGGGGGTCTGTAGTTTCCTTAGGTATTTAGGTTTTTATCGGTGTTTCGTAATGACTTTTTAAGGATTTCATATCCCTTGTGAAAGCTCTTGGAGAAGGATGCAAAGTTTTCCCTAAGTGAAGAATGCTTAAAGGCTTTTGAGTTTATAAAACTAAAGTTAACCACTGCCCCCATCGTTTTTGCACCTGATTGGTCACAAACCTTTGAGTTGATGTACGACGCAAGTGGGGTGGTGCATGGGGATGTTTTGGGTCGAAGTAGGAACAAACTCTTTCACCTGGTGTACTGTGCAAGTAAAACATTGAACACTACACAGAAAAACTATACGGTCATAGAACAAGAGCTCTTGGCTATAGTTTATGCATTTTAGAAGTTCCAAGCCTACCTTTTAGGCACCAAGGTTATAGTGCACACTAATCATGCTGCCCTTTGCTACCTCGCGAAAAAAATAGACGCTAACCTTGATTAATATATTGGGTGCTATTATTGCAAGAATTTGATTTTGTGGTCAGAGATCGCAAGGGATGCGAAAACCAAATGATGGATTATCTGACGTGACTTAAAGCGAGAGAGGCTGTGGAGGATGAGGAAATAATTGCTGAGGCATTTCCTGATGAGCATATTATGGCACTAGGAGAGGGTATAAGTCCATGGTATACCAACTTAGCAAACTACCTTGCTTGTGGTACCTTGCAAAACGGTCTAACCTATCATCAATAGAGGAAGTTCCTTCATAAGGTGAGAATCTATTTTTGGGATGACCCATACCTTTTATAAACTTGCGTCGATGGTGTGATTCAATGATGTGTATCAAAAAGTGAGATGAAACCCATTTTAGAAGCTTGTTATGCGTCGCCGGTAGGGGAATCATAGAAATTTTAGGACAGCAACCAAGGTGCTCCAATGTGGCTATTAATGGCCAAAGTTAAATCATGATGCACATAAGTTTGTAAAGAGTTGTGATCAATGACAAAGGCAAGGGGGAACTCCAGGAAGCATGAGCAACATTTGACACCAATTTTGGAGATATAATTATTTGATTTATGGGGAATTGATTTCATGGGCCCATTTATAAGCTCGTATAGACAAAGATACATTCTAGTGGTGGTGGACTACGTCTCAAAGTGGGTGGAAGCAGTTGATCTACCAAATAATGAGAGCAGAAGTGTGACTCTCTTCATCAAGAAACATATTTTTACTCATTTTGGGACCCCTCGAGTGATCATTAGTGACGGTGGGTCTCATTTTTGTAACCGTCTCTTTAATGGGATAATCATTAAATATGGGGTTAAACATTGGATGGTGATCTATTATCACCCACAGACAAGCGGCCAACCTAAAATCTCAAATCGTGAAATCAAAAGCATCCTGGCCAAGATAGTGAATGCCAACCGAATTGATTGGGCGGTAAAGCTTGATGATTTCCTATAGGCGTATATTATGGCATTCAAATCTCCAATTGGCATGTCACCATATCAACTTGTTTTTGGGAAGGCATGTCACTTGCACGTAGAACTTAAATACAAAGCCTTATAGAATTAAAGAAATTGAACCTTGATTGGTAAGTGGCTGTTAAATCAAGGGTCGACCAGCTTAATGAGCTTGATGAGTCCTGAATGAGAGCCTACAAAAGTGAAAGCCTCTACAAGGATCTCATAAAAAAATGGCATGATGCCAAAATTTTGCAGCGGGAGTTCAAAGTGGGTGATTTGGTGCTCTTTTTCAACTCAAGGTTAAGGTTATTTTTTAGTAAGCTTAAGTCCAAGTGGTCGAGCCTCTTCAATGTGACCAAACTATACGCACATGGCGCCATAGAGTTAGCTGGAAAAGATGGAGAGATATTAAAGGTGAATGGACAATGGGTGAAGAATTACTTAGGATGTAAAGGGGAAAACAAGAGAATTGAGGTCATCTTCCTCAATAGAGTTTAAAGACCCATATCCATGTCGTACCCCAACGTTAGCTAAGGCACTTCTTGGGAAGCAACCCAAGTGTTTTGTTTTTCATATTCATGTTCTAATCTTACATTTGTGTTATGGCAGAGTACATGTACAGTGAGAGGAGCATAATTGGGGAGAAAAGTATGAAAGAGTCTGGTTGGCCAAACGAAGAAAATATGCAAATCGCACAAAGCACCAGTACCCAAAAATCAATTTGTGCAGTTTGTTTGTACTGTTTCACATCGATTTGTCTGATTTCACAATTGAATGTGCGAACCAAAAAAATGACCATAAGGATGTGTGTCTTTAGAGACTGAATTGTGCAATCACATAATTGGATGTGCGAACCACACAATCGGCCAAAAAGCTGTGTAGTTCGAGATGAAAATATGCAGTTCTCACAATTCATTTTGCGCTTGCATAGTCAATTGTGTGGTTCACAAAATCATCCTCTCAGGTAACCAAGAGTGACCTGATTAAATCAATGTGACCCTACCCACACCCATGACTCGTATGTGTAGTTACTCCCATTAACTACCCTAGGTAGGTTTTTTTTATAGCCTTTTTAACTCCATAGGCACACAAATTTAGCCCCATATTTTCACTCTTCCTCTTTGCATCATCTTTCACACGCTTTCACTACTGCAGAGAAAACTCCAATTCTAAGCTTTTCACAACTACGTTTTCTAATTTTCATTGTGTTAATTTATGTGGTTAAACTCATTTGGACACACGCAATTCTCAATCCTTGCCCCTTTGTTTACAGTCTTGCCGCACTTAATATTAATCATCGCATTATGGGGGGGTGAAGTTTGAAGTAACCCCTTACAGGTTTAATGTAATGGAGTCCAAAGACAGCAATGAGCATCATCACTATACCACGCTTGACTCACAACTGAGGGGTGGGGGGTCTGCAACTTCCATCGGAATGCCACCAATTTAGGGGAATTTGAGATTACTTGAAACTGAGGAAACCATGATAAATCAAAGATAAGAAAGACGTGGGAAAAAATCTAAATAATTTTAATAACTTTTTCATGATATGTTTTTTTCACCTTTGAAAATAAGTTTTTCGGCACTATGATAATTGAATGCTCCATAAGAAAGTCGCACAACATATTGTGAGGCCGCACAACTTGTTATGCAAAGTGAATCACACAATTGAAGTAGTGCATTTTTTGGCTTCAATGTGTGATTCACAAATCAAGCGGCTGCATAATCAATTGTCGATTCGCACATTGAAACAATACATTTTGCAGTTTTAATGTGCGATTCACACATTGAATTGTGAGATCACACAATTGATTGTCCGATTCACAAATTGAAGCAGTGCATTGTGTGATTGCACAAGTGATTATAGGATTCACACATTAATGTAGTGCATTGTGTGCTTTGCACATCAAATTAAGAGGTCGCATAATCAATTGTGCGATTGGCACATTGAGGTACATGTGTGTTGACCACCCTAACTCACTTGCACTATATTCACATGGGTTGGGTGTTTGTATCCCTCTGTCTAACATGATATTGCAAGCATGGAACCTCTACAAAGAAACCATTCACGAGTAGCTCAGATTGACAAAGGAAAAGGTAAGGTAAGCAATAATCAATGCGCAGAAGCTAATGTGATTAGGTTCGGTGTTCGCGGAATGGATAAAATATACCGCAATGGTCTTGTCAATGGATTCAATGAGGAGCTGTTCTTTGACTTGAAGTGGGTCTAGGGACTCTTCTTCGATATTGAATACCAACTTTGGGAACACAATTAGGAGATATTCACTAACACAGAGATCAAATATGCTTTAGAATTAGTTTGAGAATTCTATACAGCCTACAAGGCTTAGTTCATAGAACAAAAAACCCCAAAGCATTCTCAGTAGTCGAGTGTGTTAATTCGAGAAGTCGAAGTGGACTGTTTTCCAGAGGCGATCAAAAATATCCTATTTGGAAATAATATGCCTAGGGATGCCATATACCAAGACAAGGTAGCAAATGCAAAGAATCACTATAGGTAGGTTGCAAGTATCATCACCAAGGGAGAACCTTTGTGGGAAACCTCTATGGGAGAGATCTACAAAAGGGATCTGAAAATAGAGGCCAAGCATTGGCTCAACTTTATCTGCTCAAGGCTGAGGCTAACTTCTAATGACAATAGCCATCCATCCATAAATGCATCATCATTGCTTTGATCATGACCTATGTGCCCATCAATGTCAGCGAAATCATCGCAGAGGAAATCAGCATTAGGACTCGCCAATATGTGCGTTGATACTCTTTTACAATATTAATATCTGTGCCATAATGCCTCCATACCCCCTCATCCTAGGACTGGACAGAATCATGATTTTTAATTCCAGGATTGTCCTAGTAACTAGTTGGGACAAAGAAAACTCAATTTCCAAGAAACGTTGTGCAAGTGTTGAGAGTCTTTCTATTCCAAGTGAAAATAGTAATGCAAATTCCATTGCCTGAACCCCAAGAATAGATGAGAGTCTACCTCCGAAAGCCACCCATCACAGCAGCCATCTACTGCCACTGAAAATCCAGCTCCTTCGAGGTCTGTTCCATATCCCTAACCTGTTATGCCGATAATGAAACCACTCCAGCCACAGGGAGGAGCTCGTGGATCCATTCATCATCAACTCGCCCAAATGATGGCAAGGTTTCCTAAAACAATTCAAAAGGCAATTGACAAAGTAGTGAGCCTTTTGAGGAATCAAGTATCTAAATTATGCACCCAAGTAAAAGTGCTGGAATGCGAGGTGTCTGGCATGAAGGAATACATGATCACCCTCAAGAAAACTCAGGACTTTAACTTCACTTTTGATTAAGATAACTTGATGGATGAGACTCTTGCAGGTACCGCACCAATTCTATCCTATAAGGAGGATGACACAGGTATGGAGGAACCCTATGGTGGTGAGGACGCCCTAACTGAGGAACAAGATATTGAGATAGCCAGGCAACGCTTACTGATGGGTGAGTGAAACAGATAAGTGGGGGCCTCTTCAAGATCTTACGCACCACCCAAGGAGCCCAAGACGTTAGAGCCAATCTAGCTTCTAGCCTCTTTGGCCCTGCCAGCCACCCACCACCACAGTAATTTCTAAAGAGAGTTCTAACCTCTACTCTTACTATTTTGGTTGCATTGGGGAC
>JBDJHY010234599.1:0-10955 GCA_039654485.1 Withania somnifera
ATATAAGGCTATCCCAAACAAAATAGGGAAAACATAACAATAGGTGGAGAAAAGGTCATCTTGGAACTAAGTGCTCACTATAATCTCCGAGTTAGCTCCAGAATATAGTCCGTATGATCATAGACTCTATGATAACTTATATCAGGATTTGTACAATGAAAAAGGATGCAAAAGTTTAGCATGTTTATCAAACTATAGGTACCCAATAGGCATCGTAAGCTCATTGGGAACAAATAAAGAAGAATTAAAGTAAAAAAAAATAAAGCATAGATCTACAACTGTTTAAAATAAGTAATAACAGTAAAACTAACTAAAGAAAGAAAGTCTATGTTAGAAGTTTGAACGGAAGAAACCAATAAATGGAAAGTAATTCTAATGAGATGCGTACCTCGAACTCTTTCGCTTTAAGTAACTAACAAAAAATCTAGAAGTACAAAAGGAACTAGTGAAAGTAAAGCAATTCACATGCATAACAAGTGAGCATAGAAACACCAAAATAGTATAGAAAGCAGCAAGTTACACCTACATGGCACCCTATCTTACTAGTATGTACACATAAACAATCTATCTAGGCTAACATAACCCACTGACACCCTTTCTTACCAGTGGGTACAACCAAACATCTAAGAAACCCGACGTGAGTTCCCCTGTCAACCCGAAGAGTACTACCAGATGGGTGGATATGAAATGCGATGGGGTGCTAGAAAAGTAATCAAGTGACAACATGTACCCTCCCCGAGACAAACCCATGATAAAAAGGACCCATAAGAGAATATCTGTATAAAACTATCCCCATATATCCCTTCCCCATACTTCACAAAGAGACTCAGGTCGGCAAGGACCGTGGAGGGAATAATCTCCATATATTTAATTATTATAACATTTCCAATAGTTTCGTAATCATACCAAGTCTGAATTTCAGTTCCAACATCTCAAGCTAAGCTCACATACAATGTTTACTAAAAACCCAAGTGTGATGATGTAATGACCCGTCTATTTATTTTTTGCTTTTCTGCTTTTTCAGCATTTAGAGTCGTCTGGTAGCTTTCCTAAGTAGTTTATAACCTGCTGGGACTTGTAACTCAAAGCCCTAGTAGCTTTATTGCTCCATCTCAATTTTCGTATTTGAATTTTCAGTATCAGAATGGTGGAAATTAAGATGAATTCTTAGTAAAAACGCTCGAAATTAGATTTTCATAGTTTTATTACCTCTAGAATGATGATGTTTTCTTGGAGGATCTTTAGTTTGGGTCCTAGGGTTTTAATTTTGAGCTTGAGTTAAATTATGGATTTTTGATTCATTAAGAGTTGAGAATTGTCTCGAGGTTAGTACGTGGTGATCAAAGTGTCAAAATGGGATTCTGGTGCTAACATCAGCTCTAGAATGGTGATTAAGGGCTGGTAGGGTTGTTGGTATACTTCCCGAGGCGTCTAGTGTCATTTTGGGTATTTGTGGCTAAGTGAGATTTTAGCTAGTTTAAGTTTTTGTTGGTTCTAGTTGTATTTTCCATCGAACAACCTCGATTGATTATTTGGATAATTCCATTAGATTTGGAATGTCATTTCCATGCTAGTAGCATATTTTGTATGCTGAAATTGGGCTCGAAATGCTAGTCCTAGGCCCATCAGAGTATTTTTTTGGTTGTTGGGAGTTGCAAGCATAGACCGCCCCAACGAGGGTTCAGTTTCCCCTACGATGTTGCCTCGACAACTAGGGTTTCACCCATATAAAATTTCCCCAGCGTACAAGGGTCTACCCTACTGATGGTTGCCTTGGGGGCCAGGGGTCACTCTAAAGATCCTTTTTTTCCCCTACGCCCTTTCCTTCACCCCAGCGAGACCTGGATCGAAAGGCCATATTCTCCCTGATGACCCTTTTCTCCACCGTGGAGGTCTCACACCAAAGGCTTAGGGGTCATCACTATATATATATATATATATATATATTTCTTCTCCTTATTTCATATCCACCCCAAATTCCTCCATTGTTGTGACCTTGAGCTGGCAAGAGTGGTTTATTGAGCTTAGAGAAGTGCTGGAAGATTTTGGGGAAGCATTATTGATCATATCCTTCATGTTTATTCCAGGTAATTCTCATGTTTTCCGCTTATTTAATTCTTGTGAAAAATGTTTATTTTCGTAGACTTTGTGATCTTAGATTCTCCTTCATCCTTTTCCATTTTGAGCTTAAATTGTACCATGCACTCCCTATGATGGGCCCTATGCACTGTTACCTTTGGAAATATTTTTTGGGACTATAGGGCTCACAGGACCCATTTTAGCCCCGATTTTGAACTGCATTACATTATGCAATATGGGTATCATATTTCTTGTTTTGACCCCTGGACATCTATTTTTCTAGTTTCAAGCTGCTTTGGATATTTTTGTGGTGTTTCTGGGTTTTTAATATACTTTTTGAGGTTTTGTATCGGTGTCTAGGTAGGCTAGGTTTTCTATATTATAGAATGGGTTTATATTGAGTACTTGTTAGGATCCAACCATTTGGTGGATTGGATGAGTAGTGGGTATGCCTTTCCTTCTTTTATCACGCTGGTTTACCCTTTTTCGGGGCCCACATAGGGCCATAGTTTGCTATAGACCGCGACTAGTGTGTCTAGCCTACCGGGGGAAGCTGTGTGGCTGTAGTGATAGGGATGGGCTATTGGTAGTTGTCAGGGTGAGATGTGTGCTTAACTGGTGGCTTCTGGACTTTTTTATATTTCGAGCATATCTTATATTTGCCTTGGTTATTTTCCTATGAATGCATACTACGGTTAGGTTGAATGGACATGGTCCGTGGTGTGATTTACTACTTGGGAGGGATAAATGCTATAGTAAAAAAGATGTTTTACTAAACTCGATCTAATAACAAGGTTATATGACTTATTTTCTCGTAACCACGAGAAGGTAGATGCTATTTTCATCAGGATATAACTATAATGTAGTTTTCTTATACTATGTATACTATGGGGTTATTGGGGAGGAGTGGGGCTTTCGGGGTAGCGCTTAGAGGCGAAACCTTTATTAGGGGTAGGTCCCTGAGTGTGGATCCGAAGTGGGGCACCCAGCGGGATGGGCTTCCTCTTTTATGATTTTTGAGGTGGGACCTCTAGAGCGATGACTCTCGAAGGGTGGAGTTCCTAATGTTGGTTTTAGAGTGGGGCTCCATAAGGGCGGGCCTTGGCATAGTAGTTGGGGGGTGGAACCTTGGGGCTTCTGGTTCGAGTGCGTTAGTTTAGTTCTACCCCTTATATTCATACTTTAATCTTTGTTAGTACTTTGCGGTCTTACGGGAGAAGTCACACTTGGTTTTTCTCCATGTTTGTGCCTACCGTCTAAATGGGGCGGCAAGTAGGATATGTTTATTTCTTTTTGCATGTATCTAGTGGTGGGATGGGGAACTACTTTGATTTTATGATCTATATACTTTTCCTTACTTTCTGTATTATTTTACTTATTTTAGTCTAACTTGTTTTACTTATTGTATCTTACTTGTAATTGATTGAACCCGATCGGTCGATGATCCCTACTGGGTACCCTGTGTTGTTTGTACTCATGTTACACTTTTGTACCATTTTCATGGTGCAGATACTAACACGGGTCATCGAATGAGACAAGATCATGTAGAGTAGGTGTCCTAGTGGACTTTAGAGATCATTATAAGCTCCCAGCATTTGGGCTAAACCTATTCTATAGATGTGTTGAGATTCTTCATTATCTTGTTCAAGGCATACTAGTCTTGTATTTTACCTCCTGTGGAGTGGTTGTATATATTCTTTTTGGTTACTCTGATGTAGTTAGCTCCATCGTGTCATAGTCACCAGTTCTGGGAGGTATGTATATGTATTTTTCTGTATATTTATTTCTTCTTACTTTTACTTCTTATATTACTATTGGTTAGTTGGTACCAGCCCATTACTTGTTGCTCCAGTTCGAGGGGTTGTCTGCCTATTGGTGGTACTATAGGCGACATAATGATTTGACTTTTCAGTCATGACAGAGTGGTAACATATCTTAGATTTCCCCAATTTCTATGATATTGGAGCAAGTGCCGGTAGAGTCCTGTGGATCAGTGCGTAGACATCTGTATCCTATCTTTTGGAGGCTACATGGCACTGTAGGAATGAATTCTCTTTCTTTGCTCTCCTTGTGTGTAGTACTCATCTTAGTCTAGGAAGTATTTACTTAACTTCACTCTTTTTGCAGATGGTGTGTACTCTTAGTTTGTTAGTTGATAGAGATCCTTTTTTTAATTCACACGAGACCCCACTCGGGGATGGGGAAGGGGTGATTGTAGGCACACAATCCCATTGTACTTCTTCATTTTCCTTTCCCAAGACTATAATAGTTATAGACCTGTTGCCAGATCAGTAGGATACTTCAGTGCCTCAACAACAGTCTACACTGCCACAAATGGATGTAGTATGTCATATGTTATGGAAGATACTTATGATGTAGCAGTGTGCTCCTAGGGTGCCTCAGAGGGAAGCATAGGGTGCTCATCCTTCCCAGGTTCCTATGACTACTGTTCTTCCATCTTTCTGTTCAGTTGCACCATCACATCCTACTCTGACACCAGTACTTCCTCAGCAGACCGATGCCAAAGTTATTCCATCACATTTAGTGAGGAAAATGCTTGATCACTTTTTCCATATAGCACTGGCCAGATTTTCTAGGGAAACAGGTAAGGACCCCATTGAGTTTATTATTATTTCTGAGGAGAGATTGAGGACATTGGAGTTTTTAAACGAGCACAGAGTTGATTTTACCATTTATCTACTCGAGGGAGATGCCATCCATTAGTGGAGGGTACATAGGGAATCACAGGCCAGTTGGGTCTCGATGATGACTTAGGGTCAGTTTTCAAAGCCTTCCTTGCAAAGTATGTGCCTCTTGGTGTTTGGGAGAGTCTTAGATCTGAGTTTGACACCTTGCAGCAGGGGTATTTACCCATTACATCTTATAAGGCTATGTTTGTTGAGCTATCAAAGCACGTAATTGAGTGGATATACACTAAGGAGGAATAAATCAATTGTTTCTCTTTTAGATTGAGACCTGGTTTACGTAGAGAGGTTAAGTGCATGCTTGTTTTGGGTAGATCATTTTTGGATTTGATGATCATGTCAGGAGAATGGATGATTTACCTCGCAAATCCAAAGGGGAGGCAAGAAGATGAAGCACCATCAATACAACTATTCTGGTACCCGATCAGAAGGAAGAAAGGACACCTTATCCAATAGTATGAGTATTTGATACAGACTTCAGAGATAGGATAGAATAGTCAGCCCGCCAGGGGCTCAAGAAAGGGTCACAGGTCTGTGGTGGCTAGGTTGAAGGCTATATGGGTGTGCGAGGGACAAGACTGGGTGTTTTTAGTATAGAGACCATTGGCATTATGCACTAGATTTCCAGGGGTGTTAGAGATGGTGTTCTCAGAGCTTTTTATCAGTATTGAGAGTTGGATCATTAGTAAGAGATTGTCCTTGGTATGGGACCTCTCATGCACCATTACTAACACAACCACTCCAAGATGTACCACCAACTAGAGGCGGCCAAACTATTTCTCAAGGAGCTAGGAGAGGTGTTAAGAGGGATAGAGTTGAGGATCTCTAGTGCGGGGCCCATTAGAAGCTATATGTGATCCCAGGTAGGGCCGAGGTGAGCCTCAAATGATGATGTGATTGGTATATTACCTACCTATGGCCTCGTAGTCTTACTTTAGTTTGATTTTTGGATCTGAATTACTTCATGTCTTTTGTACTTTGCTTAGCAGGCAGGGCCTTCCTAAAGGATGCTTACCAGTGTTTTTGAGTGTTGTTACACCTTTGGGCGAGGGCCCTAGTAGTGGATAGAGTGTTTAGGTCATGTGAAGTGTAGGTGTAAGGTCACGACTTGCTAGCCAACTCGGGGAGTTATAGGGGTGCTTATCCTTGATGTGATTTTTAGTAGGGCTAGTTCCTTTCCTTTTATATGTTTCCATGGGGGGGACTTTTTTGGAACTCACCAATTTGGGGTTTATCTTGTTCGCAGGCATGGAGGTTGGATTCCTCCGAGGTACTCCTTAGCCCTTGTGTTCATGCTTCTTTGTTATTTCCTTTCCTTATATTCCTCGCCCGTATCCTTTTAGGAATGGGTGCTTAAGCGTGAGATAGTTTAGAAATTTTGATGTGTGGTTACACTTTCCTTGAGGTTAGACTGGTGGTTGGGGTCCATTCATCTCTGTTTTGTTGTGGTCTTTGACTTTAGCGATTTGGTTTATGAGATGAGGGCCAGTAAGTCCAGTTACAGTGAGCCTTATAGTATTGTGGTTGGTTCAGCTGTTATGAGTTCATATCAGGGTGGTAGTATGTGGATCCTATGATAAGCTCTAGCAGAGTGCTGAATTCTGATTAGTTTGCATGACCTACCAACATGGTTTTTTCCTTTGGTCATTAGTTGTGATTTGGTTTTGAGGTATGTTCGAGTTAGTTAGCTCAGTTGTATATGGGTTGGCATGAGAAGATAGTTATTGGCCTTGTCGTGGAGATGCTGGTTAGTGTGGCCTAGAGGTGTCCCAGTAGAGAAGGTTTGAACACATGCTCTCTGTTGGGTTAGGTTACCTAAGTTCGGGAAGGGGTATGCAAGCCCAATATGCCCTAATTAATTTGATTCTTCAGGTATTGCTCCTCCCCTGACTTTAGAGGATGAAAGTACTTTTTAGTGGTGGATGCTATAATGACCTGTCTGGTCATTTTCTTGCTTTTTTGCTTGTTTTGTGTTTATATCTGTCTGGTAGCATCTCCAAGACATATATGACTTGTTGGGACCAGTATCTCGGAGCCCTGGTAGCTCTGTTGCCCGTTATATCAGTTTTTGTATTTTGAAGTTTCAGTTTTGGAATGGGGGAACTTGAGAGTGAATTAAATGTTCTTGAAATTAGATTTCAATAGTTTCGTTAGCTCTGGAATACGTCTTGGGGGACCTTTAGTTTAGGTCCCGTTATTCTATTTTTGATCTTGACCTAAATTGTGGAATTTTTGTTCATTAAGAGTTGATAATTTTCCTGGAGTTAGGGTGTGATGATTGAAGTGATGAAATGGTATTCTGATGCTTCCACCAGCTAAAATGGTGATTTTTGGTTGGTAGGGTTGTTGGTGCATTTCCTGGTGTGTCCAGTGTTGTTTTGGGTGCCTTGGTGTCTTAGTGATTTTTTGAATGGTTATGGTTCTTGATAGGCCCAGGGTTGTTTTTCCTTCAAATGACCTCAATTTGTCTATTTAATAATTCCATTAGATCCAAAATATTATTTCAATGCTTGTAGAATATTTGGTTTACTGAAATTGGGCTCAGAATGTTCGTTCTAGGCTCCTCAGAGTATTTTTCTTAGTTGTTGGGAGTTATAGGAACAAACTGCCTTAATGAGGTTTTAGTCACCCCTGCGATGTCGCCTTAGCGACCAGGCTTTCGCTCGAATAAACAAGGGTCTATCCTGGGGATAGTTTCCTTAGGGTTAGGGGTCTCTCCTGCGATCCTTCTCCCACAACATATTCGCCCATGCACCCTTTTCTTCATCCTTGCAAGACCAGGCCATGGAGGCCATGGCCACCACAATGGCTTTTTCCTCAACAATAGGCTCGCACCAGCATTCCAGGCATCAGCCCTGCGGTTGTCATCCTATATATATATATATATCACTTTCTTCTCCTTATTTCATATCCACTCCAAATTCCATCACTGTTGTGACATTGAGATAATGAGAGTTCTTTATTGAGATAAAGGGAGTGTTGGAAGTTATTTGGGAAGCATTATTGATCATCTCCTTCATTTTTATTCCTGGTAATTCTCGTGTTTTCCTCTTCTTTAATTGTTGTTAAAATTATTTATTTTCCTAGACTTTGTGAGCTTAAATTCTCCTTCATCATTTTGAGCTTAATTTTGTACTACGTGCTCCCTAAGGTGGGCTCTACATACTGGTAACTTTGGATTATTTTTCCAGACTGTGGGGCCTACAAAATCTTTTTTAACCCCAATTCTAACTTGAGTTGCTTTATACAATATTGGTAGCATTCTTATTCTTTTGACCCTATACCTTTACTTTGCTAGATTCGAGCTGGTTCAGATGCTTTCACATTGTTTTGAGGTTTTTTGCATGCTTTTTAAGGTCTTACAATGGCGTCCAGGTAGGCTAGGTTTCCTACTACATAGACTGGATTTATATTAAGTGCTTGTTGGGATCCAGCCAGTTGGTGGGCTATATGAGTAATCGACATGCCTTTTCTTCTTCTTCCACTCTCTTTTACCCTTTTCAGGGTTTGCAAGGGGCCGTAATTGGCTTTACACTGCAAATTAGTATGGTTAGACTTTCGAGTAGTGTTAGGGATTGTCTATTGGTAGTTGTTTGGGGGAGATGTGTTCTTAGATGGTTATTTATGGCCTTCCCTATATTTCGAGCAAGGCTTCTATTTTCCTTGGCTATTTTCATGTGCATGAATGCTGCGGTGAGGTGAAAGGGTGGGGCCCATGGTGTGGTTTACTACATGGGAGGGGTAAAGGCTATGGTAAAAAGGTTTTTTCCTGAACTCAATCTAAAAATAGGGTTTTATGACTTTCTTTCCCGCGACCACAAGATGGTATGTGCTATTTTCATCAAGATATAATTGGAACTTGGTTTTCTTATACTATGTATACTATGGGGTTATCTGGCTGGAGGGGGCTTACAGGGTAGTGCATTGAGGTGGAACCTCCTGTTAGGCCCGAGGATTTGAGTTTGGATCCAGATCGAGGCTCCTAGTGGGATTGGGTTCCCGACTTATAATTTTTGAGGTGGGACCTCCAGAGCAACGACTCTTGGAGGGCGGAGTTCCGGTGTTGGTTTTGGAGGGGGACTCCAGGCGGGTGAGGCCTGTCACAGTGGTTGGGGGCATAACCTCGAGGGCAGTTGGTTTGAGTGCGTTAGTTTAGTTCTACCTTGTTGCATTCATCCTTTTATTGCTTGTTTGACTTTTTAGGCTTATGGGGGAAGTCACACATGGTTTTTTTCCCTCTTTGTGCCTACCGGTGGGATGGGCCGTCAGGTAGGATTTTTATTCTTTTCTTTATGTATCTACTTGGATTTTATCTACTATTGCTTCTCCTTTACGCTTATGCTTCAGTTCTCCCTTAGTTACCCGTTCTATCGTCGGTTGAGCTGAGTTGGATATTAGGTATGTTATTAGTGGGCTTATGTTTTGAGCTAGGGGTAGTAGTTGCGCTTCCGCAAAGCTGAGTATTTAGACTTGTGATAGGTACTTTCATTCGGTTTTCTTATAGTTATGCCTTACTTTCAATATCGTTTTACCTATGTTATTTTGACCTATTTTACTTACTAGTTGTATCTTACTTGTATTTGATTGAGACCAGTCAGACAATTATGCCTAATGGGTACCCTATGCTATTGGTACTCATGATACACTTTCATACTATTTTTGTGGAGAAGATACTAGTGCGAGTTATCGCAGTAGATAGGATTGTGCAGAGTAGGTCTGTTAGTGGACTTCGGAGATGAGCTCCAATGTCCTGACTGAACCTGTTCTCCAGTTGTATGGTATTCTTCCTTATCTTGTTTAGGGTAGACTAGTCTTGTATTTTACCTCCTGTTGGAGTAGTTATATATATTGTTTTTGGTTATTGAGATGTAGTTAGCTTCATCTGTTACAGTCACCATCTCTGGAAGGTGTTGTATAGATGTATTTTGTTGTATATCTCTTTCTTCTTACTTTTACTTTTTATATTAATGTTGGTAAGTTGGTATGGGCCCATTTCTTGTTGCTCCAAGCCGAGGGGTTATCTGGCCTACAGGTGGGACCTTAGGCGCCATCATGATATGATTTTTGGGTCATGAAAAATCATTAAAGGAGAACTATTATTTACATGTGAAATTTAAAAAATAGAGTCAAGTTATATACTAAAATTCCCCATACTTCCCTGCAGTCATTAAAAGGTACGTTTAGTAGGCAAATCCAATTTCATATGTTGTTAAGGGTTGAGTTATATCAAAAAATAGCTCCATACCAACACGGTTAGTCTTGAAAGTATAAATGCAATATAAAAGCTCTTATTTAGTTTAAATTTGAGAAAAGCATCAGTTTTAGTTAAATTATTATACCATCCGAGTTAAATTATTCATATCATGTTCATTAGTCCTTTTCTGGACCATCTGTACCATATGCATACTCTTAACATAGAATTGTAACTCTAGTAACATTTAAACACAGTCTAAATTATTCAAATGAAACCAACAAGTACAGGAAGAGCAACCTAGTATCCAACAACTACAGGAACTTCCAAAAGTACCCACCATAATAACAAAGGTCTAGAGTGTCGGTGAAGCATGCAAAGGGTGCTAACACAGCCCAATAACTCATTAATAAAGAACCGACATGGGTATAAGGAAATAATTACAATGATATGGGTAAGCAAGCTATGAAACACTCCATATGATAATCATACTCTACATGGCCCAATCTAAGAGAGGAGTAAGCTGTAGCCTACATATACGCTGCCGATGAGCTCGAAATATGAGGCTTAGAATCCAAAATCAACTAAAATACCTGAACTAGCTCAAAACTATCAAAAACACAACATACACATCAAGATAAAAAGAATGAGACCTAGTTTCTATATAAAAGCTCGGGTCTTATTTTTATCTAAAATGGGTCCATGGTCCACACATTTCAAAAGTAGAATAAAAATTACCAACGCATAGAGTTCATCTCAATAACTGTGTGGCTAAAATTTGATTTCAATCTGATAAGAAATAAGTGAGATATGAGCTAACAAAGTTAAGAAGTGCAAACTTCTTAATCAATAATTACCTGAAAAAATTAACAAACGAATGATCATGTATACTCCACAATAATGAATGCTACTTGTATCAGTAGATAACACCAAGAAACAAGCTTAAATATAACTCTAATGGAGGTTTTTAGATGAAATAA
>JBDJHY010234609.1:0-10955 GCA_039654485.1 Withania somnifera
CCCCCCCCCCCCCCCCCCCCCCCCCCCCCCCCCCCCCCCCCCCCCCCCCCCCCCCCCCACAAAAGCAGTAAAAAGTGGTCTAGTTCTGGGCGTTCTTATATTTATTTCCTTTCAACGAAGAAAAAAGAAGAAACGAGAAAAGACATAACTTACATATACTCTATCATTTTCTCAAATGCTCCAACAGTCAAATCATGTTCCTCAATGCATGGAAGTGCATTATCAGGTAAACAACCTCTGCCTTCCAGAAAATCCTTCATCTGTGACAACCTTGCTTTAAAATATTCAGACCTTTATGCTAAGACAACTTGATGGAAACGAAAGATCTTCTTATCAACTTTAACACAAACATCTGCAAGATCATCTTCAAACTCACTAATCTGCATTAAACTCACAAGGGATATACGACCATCACCATCGAGATTCAAGTTCTGTTCTCTGTTGGAATTAACAAGATCAATTTGGAGGATTTTATGCAAAGCATTTGGAAGACGGTCCTCTTCTGGGAGAGATTCCCTGCAAGACGAACCGTTTTGGGGAGTTATCTACATCCCTTAGTGCATTGTACTCAGCATATTTTTGATAAATCAACTCTTTCTCAATGACTTTCTGTAGTGAGTGGTATTTGCAAGCTTTGCAAATTCTGACAAGATTTTCCATGTCATCTACTGCTATATCAACTCTGTCGGAATAAAAGAAATGGATGAGGCTATAAAGAGCATGATAAGACAGCTTTTCCCTAGAGAATCGTATTTCCTTTCTGTCCTTCCAATCGGTCTGGACTTTTTGTTTGAAGAAAGGCGACCGTGCAGTCAAGATTACTCTGTGAGCTTCAATAGGCCTACCCTGCATGTAGAATACAACATCCGGAGAAAAGTGACTGGGGCTGGGTCCTCCATTTTCTGAATTACCAATTATCCCAGACCACCATGTCATTTTTGAGTGCATGAAGACAATCTGGACAAAGAACCAGAGAGTGTGATATATGCATACAGCTACAGAACAAGAGAGTGTGATATATGCATACAGCTACAGACCAAAGTACTAGAAGTGGTATCCAAAGCGAAAAGCGCAAAAAAACTCTAAGGTCTATTAGGGCTTAAAGTTCAAAGCTGTAATGCCCACTCGGTTATTTTTTTTCCTTTATCCTCCTCCTGCATTTAGAGGTTTTTGGTTGTTACCCCAGACGTTTATGACTTGTTGTGGCCAGTAGCTCGATGCCCTGGTGACTCACTTATTCGTTATCTCAGTTTTCCTGTTCTAAAGTTTCAGTTTTGAAACAGTGGAACTCGAGAATGAAATTGTAGTAAATGCGCTTGGAATCCAATTTTGATGGTTCCATTAGCTTCGGAATGCCGACTTTGGTCTAGATGGACCTTAAGTTCATGTCTTGGGCTTTTCGTTTTGAGCTTGGGTTGTTTTGTGGAATTTCAGCCCAACCGAATCTCATTTTGGAGCCTTGGTGGCTTTTTGATGATCGGAGTGTCAGATCGGGTTTTCATCGATTCCATCAACTCCAAAATGCTGATTTTAGGCTAGTTGAGTAGTTGGTCCGCTTCCCGAGGCTGTCGTTGCAGTTTCGAGGTTGTGCATGTAAGTTATGAACTTTGGCCTAAGGTGTTGACTTGTTCAACATCCTTCTGAAATGGCCTCGTATATCATTTTCGTTTGCACCGTTGAGTCCGAAATGTCATTTCGGATATGCGTACATAGTTTGTTTGCATAATTTGGCTTTCGAACGTATTTCGGGTGGTGTTCCGGGCCATTTTGCTATTGCAGATTTTTGCTATCAAAACTGCATCTGGTGCAGGATTTTTCCTTCTTCACAATCGCGGCCCAAGCCATGCGATCACGATGCACTACTTCTTCACCCTGTGCGATCATGTGGCAGGATGCCTTGCCCCTTTACCCTGCGCGATCGCGATGCCTGGCAGCCCATCTCATCGCGATCACGATGCCTGGCAGCTTCTTGGGGTTAGCAGGGTGTTATCATCATTTTGTTCAGGGTTTCTCTTCAATTGCAGCCTCCTTGACTAGACTGAGACAGAAGAATGTGCCCTTCCAGTGGTCAGTTGAGAGTGAGACCAGTTTTCTGAGGCTAAAGGAGTCATTGACCACCACTCCAATTCTCGTTCTACCCATTGACGGCCAGCCATTTATAGTTTATTGTGATGCTTCAAATATCGATCTGGTTGTGTTATGATACAGCAGGGTCATGTCATAGCTTATGCATCAAGGCACCTGAAGGATCACGAGCGCAACTACCCCACCCATGACTTGAAGTTGGCGGCGGTATTTTTGCGCTCAAGATCTGGAGGCATTACCTATATGGGGTTCACTGCGAGGTATTCACAGATCACAACAGCTTGTTGTACGTACTGAGTCAGAAGGAACTTAATTTGAGGCAGCGAAGGTGGGTTGAGCTCCTAAAGGACTACGACTTGACTATTCTCTACCATCCGGGAAAGGCTAACGTGGTTGTCGATGTCTTAAGCTGAAATTCGGTGAGTATGTGGTGCCTTTTTCTGAAAGACCGCTAGCTAAGATGTGGTGTTCTTGGCCAACATGATGGTTAGGTTGGATCTTTCAGTGCCAGAGCGAGTTATTGCCTGTGTTGACCCTAGATCGTCTTTGATTAACCAGATTCGACGGCGCCAGTATAAGGAACCACGTCTGGTGCAGTTGAGGGAGAGGGTCCTATCGGGTGATTTTGATTGGGCTAGTATAGATGTTGATGGTGTGTTATGGGTTCATGGTTGCCTTACCATTTTGAGGGTTGGTGATCTAATTCAGACATTGTTGCGTGAGGCCCACTACTCTAGGTACTTTATCCACCCGGGTGTTTTGAGGATGTATCACAACTTGAGGCAGCATTACTGGTGGCGAGGTATGAGGGGTCTATTATGTCCTTTGTATCTCGGTGTTTGAACTGCCAGCAGGTAAAGTGTGAACACCAGAGACTGGATGGTGAGATGCAGAGGCTCCCTATCCCTGAGTGGAAGTGGGACCGGATCACTATGGACTTCATTGCAGGCCTTCCTCGTTCTTCCGGAGGGTTTGATTACATATGGGATATTGTAGATCGACTGACCAAGTCGGCTCACTTCCTACCGACTCGTTCGACTTGGGGTGCAGAGAGGTTAGCTGAGTTATATATCCGTGAGGTGGTTAGGCTTCATGGGGTATCGGTGTATCATATATGATCGGGGCACATAGTTTACCTTACGATATTGGTGGTCGATTTAGCGAGAGTTGGGTGCATAGGTCGATTTGAGTACACTTTTCCATCCGTAGAAAGATGGACAGTCTGAGAGGACCATTCAGGTACTTCAGGATATGTTGTGTGCCTGTGTTTTTGGAGGTAGCTGGGAAAGGCACTTGGCTTTAGAAGAGGTTTCATATAATAACAACAATCACTCCAATATTCAGATAGAGCCGTTTGAGGCCTTGTATGGTAGGCATTGCAGATCACCCATTAGTTGGTTCAGTGGAAGCGAGGTTCGACTTCAGAGTTCTAAGTGGCTCCACGACACTACAGATCAGGTCAGACTCATTAAGGATAGGTTGCGGGAAGCCCAGAGAAGGTAGAAGTGCTTCGGCCCCTCGAGTTCAGTATTGATGACCTGGTTTTCCTTAGAGTCTCACCCATGAAGGGCGTTATACAGTTTGGTAGGCGGGTCAAGCTTAGCCCTCGGTTCATTGGCCCTTATGAGATCTTCCAGAGAGTTGGGGATGTTGTATATAGACTTTCCTTGTCACCCATGCTACCTGAGTTAGCTGTAGCTCATCCAGTTTTCCATGTATCGATGCTCCTCCACTATGTAACGAACCTGTCCCATGTCTTTTGTCGAGAGGATATGCAGATTGATGGCACCCTGAAATATGTTGAGGTGACTGAAGCTATTATAGACAGAGATGTGAGGCAGCTTAGGTCCAGGGAGATTCCGATAGTGAAGGTTCATTGAGCACATCGACCAGTTGAGGAGGCTACCTTAGAGATAGAGTGTGATATGTGGTCCAGTATCCACATCTGCTCGAGCCTTCAGGTACTACTCTTTTCTTTGGCTTTCGAGGACGAAAGTCTTTTTTAGTGGTGGATATTGAAATAACCCGCTTGGTCATTTTCTTTCCTTTTGTCTTCTTTTGTATTTAGAGCTTTTTGGTTGTTGCCCTAAGCATTTATGACTTACTGGGGTTGGTAGCTCGGTGCCCTGGTGACTCGCTTATTCGTTATCTCAGTTTTCCTATTTTGAAGTTTCAGTTTTAAAATAGTGGAACTCAAGAGTGAAATGGTAGTAACCGCACTCGGAATCAAATTTTGACGGTTCCATTAGCTCTGAAATACCGACTTTGGTCTAGATGGACCTTAAATTCGTGTCTTGGGCTTTTCGTTTTGTGTTTGAGTTGTTTTATGGAATTTCAGCCCAGTCGAATCTCATTTTGGAGCCTGGGTGACTTTTTGATAATCGGAGTATTGATCGGGTTTTTGTTGATTCCATCAGCTCTAAAATGCCGATTTTAGGCTAGTTGAGAAGTTTTTCCGCTTCCCTAGGCTGTCATTGCAGTTATGAGGCTTGCATAGAAGAATTGAACTTTGGCCTAAGGTATTGACTTGGTCAACATCCTTCTAAAACGGCCTCATATCTCATTTTCGTCTACACCGTTGAGTCTAGAATGTCGATTCGGATATGCATACATAGTTTATTTGCGTAATTTGGCTTCTGAACGCATTTCGAATAGTGTTTCAGGTCATTTTGCTATTGTAGATTTTTGTTGTCAAAACTGCATCTGCTGTAGGATTTTTCCTTCTTTGCGATCACGATGCACTGCTTCTTTACCCTAAGCGATCGCGACCCCATCCACTCGATCGCGATGCACTGCTTCTTCATGAACTTGATCGCGATGCACTTCTTCTTCATAAACTCGATCGTGATGCACTGCTTCACCACGATATATCAGTTCCTCCGTAAGTGCATAGATAGCCTGTTTGAGTTTGAAATTTATGTGAATCCAACAAATAACATGCATCTGCATGACCAACAAGGTCTGCATAATTTTTTTTAATATAAAACAGATACATATCAATAATCCCCTTGAGATATCGCAACATATGTTTGACTCTGTTCCAATGTCTCAGTGTAGGGGGAGAACTATATCTTTCTAGCAAATTAACAAAAAATGATATATCGGGTCTTGTTGCATTAGCAAGGTACATAAGTGCACCAATTACATTGAGATAGGGTATTTCAGGACCAAGAATATCCTCATGCTCTTCTGGAGGTCGGCATGAATTTTTACTTACTTCAAGTGAACGAACAACCATTGGGGTACTTAATGAATGTGCTTTGTCCATATAAAATCATTTCAGAATCTTTTCAGTATAGGTAGATTGATGGATGAATACCCCGTCTGCTAAATGTTCAATCTTTAAATCAAGGAAAAGTTTTTTCTTTCCATGATCTTTCATCTTAAATTCTTTCTTTAGATATGCAATTGCCTTTTGGACCTGTTCTGGGTTCTAATGTGATCTATGTCATCAACATAAACAACAAGTATGACAAACCCTAGTGTTGTTTTTTAGTAAAAATACAAGAACAAATAACATCATTAGATAACCTTCATTCATTTATCAAGTATTCACTGAGGCGATTATACTACATTCACCTTGATTGTTTTAGACTGTATAATAATCTTTGTAATTTGATTGGGTATATATCCCGAGGCTTTGAACTACATGCTTCAGGAAATTAAATCCTTCTAAGATTTTCATGTAAAATTTATTATCAAGTGAACCATAAAGATAAGTTGAAAGATATCCATTAGGCGTATTTCAAGATTTCATGTACAGCTAAATCGATGAGATATCAAAATGTTATTACATCCATAAAAGGTGAACATTAGTCGATACGGGTCTTTGAGAGAATTCTTGTGCAAAAAGGTGTGCCTTGCATCTTATAATTTTATTTCTCTCATTTTATTGTAGTACAAATACTCATTTATAGCCAACTAGTTTCATATCATAGGGACTTTGAACTACAGGTCAAAAACCTCATGTTTTACAAGTGAACTCAATTTTGATTGGATCACTTCTTTCCATTGAAATCACATCTTCATCGATATTTTTTGACAAATTGAGACTTAAGATCTTCACCGTCTTGCATAATATAAAGTACAATATTATATGCAAAAGTATTGTCCAATATTATTTTTGATCGATCTTGTAACACCCTCGATTTTTTAGTAAGATTGGTATCGTCCTACTGCATGGTTAGACCCGATCCCAATTAGTTCATACTTAAACTTAGGTGTTAAATTCATTTACTAAGTGTATTTAGAGTGTTGGGGGTGATTGGAGGTCTTAAGAAATCTTTAGCACTACGTTGAATAAAAAACTTTTTTATCAGATAAGTTTTCGTATAGGTTCAATCATGGTCAACTTTAAATGGTCATATTTTCCAAAATATAATGAGTTGTGTGGCCCACAACCTATCCGCTCTAAATCTAGTTTCCAGAGCAATAAACCTCCATCAATCTGAGTTCGGAGTATAATATTACGCTAGGGATTGTGTTTGCAAATTTGAAAGGAGCTCATTTTAAATTCATGCGGGTATAAGCCCAAAACAGACAGTGTTACTTGTGGAATGGGTTGTGACATGGTGTCGTATTTTATATAGGCATAATAATAACAAAAAATATTGTATTCATATGCATAATGTAGGGAAATATATTGTATTTCGCCCACAATGGCAGAATGTCGATTTTCACCAAAGAGTTCAAATATAAAGATGCAAATAAACTAAGAAATTGAAGGAATTCAATGTCTATACTTACACACAAAATAATTCTTACTATGTATAAATAGCGTAATTTTTGGATAAAATGATTCAGATAAACCCCTCGATCTTACCTGATCCCGCCCCTTGCTCATTCATAATAAAAGTATCCATTATATACAATATCTCTACCTAACAATATCCATACATATTTGTTATAAACACACATAACATTGTCTTGTATAATTTTAGGAAAAATTACATAAAAGAGCAAATATACGTACCTTATTTATAAACCCTAACACTACTTCCAAAAATTACAAACCTTACCGTTTTTTAGTTTTTATACCACTACTTTATAGATACTTTCACTATGCTTCTATTCTTACTTCTCTCTTCTCACTCTCCTCATCGATCCATCCCCAAATCAAGGTTTGCTTTTCCTTTTCCTTCTCTTTTCCCTCTATCTCCTATTTCTCCTTCTTTCTCACTAATTGAATCAACTTCGGCAACTGATGTCTTTTTCAATAAAGGATTTAGCTTCCTCTGACGAGCCCAATAGTTCTTTTTTACAAGCCCATCTTCAATGAAATTAATAAATTTCAACTACTCTAATGAGTTCATCTCTAATGAAATCAACAAATCTTCTTTGGATTCCATTTGAGTTTGCAAAAATTACAACTCTTGGAGATGAAAATTTTTTATGGAGAAAAGAAACTAAAAACTTGAGAGACTTGTGATTTAAGAGACTACAGGGCTTAAAATTGCACCAACTTTTTCCTTTTTCATCTTCTTCTAAACATGTATTTATACATAAATACATGAATTTAATACTAGATACATATAAATATATGCATATGTAATGGTGTAATGTTTGGATTGAGATGAATCGGAGATGTTTTGGTGACAAAATAGAGTAATTGCAAGTTCTGAAAAATAAATATATTCATAAAATTCATTTGGGTCAACTGAATCACTTGTTTGTTCATGATAAATAGGAATGTGTTTCTGTGTTTCTCTTCCCTTTTTTTTCTAAGCATATATCTATACACAGTACATGATTCTATTAGAGATACATATATGTTAGATACATATAACCAGAGAATTGATGTTGTGAACAAATGGATTTATTCATGTAGTTATTTATATCTGTATTTGTATCTGCAGGCACAACGACAACACTGGTGATTAGTTTGGTGTTTTGCTGGTTAGGAAATGTAAAATACAATTTGAAAAAAGTATTATTTGAAGCTTAAATAGTAAATAGGTGGACTGATTTTTTCTTTGTGCACATGTATCGTAGTAAATTGACATTATATAAATATGCAATCTGTATTTCTCCTTTTTCTTCTTCCTAGCTTGTATCCCGAATTTTTTGTGAATGTATTGCATATATATCGTGTGTCATACATGTATCCCGCTTGAACATGCATCCTGCTTCAACATGTATCCCACGTCCTAAAAAAAGTGGTACGTTTAAAATTACAAAGCATACCACTTTTACCAACATGTATCCTGTGTAGCAGCATGTACCCGATAACAACATGTATCTCGTGTCGAATTAAACAACATGTATCCTGCATAACAACATATATCTCGTGTGGCAATATATATATCAGGCGTATAAAATGATACGACCTGTAATTTCCAAAATTAATGGTATAAAAAGTAATTAGCTTCTAAAGTAATGTGTTTTGTGTACTTTACCCATAATTTTATTAAACTAACACTATAAAGGATAAATAGAGGATTGAGTTAGCTAAGCCACATAAAAAGAAAAACTACATCGTATATATAGAATAATGGAGACAATTACTATTAATACCGTAATTAATCAATTACTATTAATACCGTATAATAACAGTAAAGTAATTACTATTAAGTGGCTATCAACCACTAAGAAGGTTACTCCTTATTTACAGCACCTACTAATGTGGCCGTTAAAAAGGACAGGTATAAAATCCTAAAAGAATAGAGGCAAAGGTATGCTCACTAAACTAGTCACAAATACTATTGATATACTCTATTAAAGCTCTTTGCTAACTTAAGCATCAGATAATTACCACAGGACCACCCTGGGCTCTATTTTGTAGGTGCTTTCCCGAGATTCATTGTAGATGTTTACTTATTGTAAGGTGGATTTATAGTTGAAGTTGGTGATCTTTTGAGATTCATCAATTATCGTCGTCTGTGGGGATCGATAGTTGTAGACTTTTGTTCTAAAATACTTGAACTCAAACACTTTGAGAAAATAGTTCACACAAGAAATAAAAATACACGAGGGGCAAGTCGTGCTGGCATGACCACGACTCATGGCGATTCTAACCGAGGTGGTAGAGGCTGCGAAAGTAGGGAATAAGTAAGTAGAGTATCTACCACCCATTCCAGCCAGCAAGATGATCAAGACCGGATAATGAACCACGGCAGAAAGATTTGCTCAGGAGCACCAGACATTATTTCAACAGTGGTGTAATGAGCACCCCAAGATGAGGTCCCAGGCGGATACTCAACTCAATCAAGGGAGAAGTGACGAACAGGAGGAAAAATGGCAACAAAGTTCAACGGGGTCAACTGACTCCTATTCTAACGATGAGAATCCTTGTCATAAGAAGCAAAAATAAGCACAGTCCAGGGGATGAAATCAAAGTCGTAGCCCTCATCGAGATCGTAGTGAGGGATTTAGACACCAAAAAACTCCTCAAAAGAATTTCATCAAGAGTGAGTTGGAAAAATTCTAGGAATTGATGAACGGGGGACGTAATTACTCCTTTCTTTAGGGCTATAATGAACACTCCCTTGCCAAAGGGTTTCAAATCCCCGGGATCAATCCTTATGATGAGAGCACTGACTCTAGTGTCTTTCTATCCCAGTTTAAATTCCAAATGGTGAATCATTAATGCAACATGGAACACATATGCAAGGTGTTCCCGAAACTTCTAGTTGAAAGTTCCAGAATATGGTTTGACGACTTTCCCAGGAACAACATCACTTCATTTCGTCAGATGGTAAAGCACTTCTATGCCCGCTACTACCAGAAAAATAAGGTAGTGAAAAATTTTGCTGACCTCTTAGACGTCAAACAAAGAGGTGACGAGGTTATAAATGCTTATTTGGAGCGCTTCACAGAAGAAACCCTTTATATAGAACACAAGACTGACCAACTTGTCACATCGGCCTTCTTGAATGGACTCCAGTTCGGTTATCTCTACATTGAGCTGAGGAGAAACCCACTACAAATTGAGTAGGAACTATTTAGGTTGTGAGAAATTTTGACACGACGGATGAGGCTAACAAAAAGAAGCGGGAAGGGAATAGGTTAGAGAAAAAGTCCAGGGACAAGAGAATTCCTAAGAAGAAAGTCTTCGATAGACTGAATAGGGGAGGAGTAAGCCGAAATTCCCTGAAGGTACCCTAACCCGACTGACAAAGTCAAGATCCAAAGTCTTGGCACTTCAGCATAACATGCTAAGTCCACCACAAGAATTATAGGCCTCACCACATAAACGATCTCGGAGCCTGTGGTATTATTTCCATAATGATCAGGGTCATGAGATCAAGACGTGTAAGGATCTCATAAAGGAGATCGACAAATCCCTAAAATGAGGTATGCTGGCACAGTACATATCTGCCGCTACAAGTACCTCCTAATGTTGGTGCCGAGGCCAACAATATAGGAGGTGGGAGTCACCTCAAATCTAGTATCCACAATACCCCACTCAGGGATACCCAGGTCAGAGCGGTTATTTCACTCATAACCACATTCTTATAGGCCTCAACTAGCAATATGGGAATAGGACCCCGCACCAGCTTTAACCCCTCCTCAAAACCAAAACTATAATGTCACGGGGTAATACATGTAATCTTTGGTGGGCCCTCAAAGGGGTTATTGCGAGCTACTCTGAAAGCGAAGGTGAGGAGGATTCCTTTAGAAGAACCTCGTCATAAGCGATTCAAATCAGAAGAGGTCATCACCTTTTCTAAAGCGGATGCGGTCCTTAGAGAGATGCCTCATGTTGACGCCTTGGTAATAAAGTTAATCATGGAAAACAAAGAAGTGCATCGAGTGTACGTGGATAATGGTGCTGCTGTCGGTATCATTTTCTCGACATGCTTCGACCAACTCGGAATTGACCGAGATTATTTGTGGAGGACCAGCCAACCACTCTAAACCTTTACTCAAGG
>JBDJHY010234630.1:0-10954 GCA_039654485.1 Withania somnifera
TTCGGAGTGTAATTGAGAGTTATTAAAAATGGCGTTGTTGCTGGGGAACATTTTGGCATATTAAGTTTGTTCGGAAATTATAGTCAACTTCTTTGACTTGGATTTGTGAATATGTGTTTATATTTTTGTTAGTTTTTTAGTTTAGATAGAATCTATTTTTTTTTATATTTTCTTGATTATGTGTTAAATGACATCTTTGGTTGAAAATAATATTAATGGTTTTAGTCTATATATTTAAAACCCACACCCTCACTTTGACCAAAACAATAAAAATTTCACCGGGAGCGAGATGTGTGCACCTTCTAGTTCCCGTGATGAGCATGTAAGCACAATGGGGTTGCCTTCCCTCCATGAAGAAGAACAGGATAAAATGTATGATATGAGTCTAGATTGGCTTCTATTGTATTTAAACTTTCATGAAGTGGTTGTACAATGGTAGTGGAATTATTCTAAAGGGTGGTACAATTTGAATTTCACCTCTACAACTTGGAAGAAAAATTAAAATTCAAAAATGATGATTTTGGTAATCAACACCAAGAGGTTGTAGATGTTGATTTGGAATGTGTATCTATGGAGGACAAAGTGAGATTGACTATAGGCAGTTGATGGGAATTTGTGAGCCACACAATCCAAAGATTTTTTAAGATGTCAAAATCAAGGAGATGATACTAGAGTTCCACACTAAAGTTCAACAATTCATGGTTGACACCTCTAGTATAAATGTGGAAAAGGTTGCCAAGAATGTAGAAACTTTGACATTTGTGTGTCTTAGACCACATTCCAACCATTTTTCAACATTTTTCATGGAGGAGGTTGAAGAAGATGAAATATCCATGCCTTTGAAGAATATGGGTGGTAAGGAAGAAGATGTGTTTATGTTAAAGTTTGAAATGCCAACGTGACAAAATGATGTTCCTCATCAAAAGGCCAAAAAATGCAAGAAGTTAAATTCAAGTGTTTGTCTTTTCATCTATCCACCACCATCCCATGCAATCCAAAGAAATCTTGATCTCAAGTTGGGAGGAAGCTTCAAGTTATCTAAGTGGCGAGATAAATGGTAAAAGGTGGATGACAAATGTCAATTCTTGTTTTTCATAGTTTGGTTAAAATTTTGAGAAGAATAGTATAATGTTTTAAGTTTGACTAACCCGCAAAGAAATAAATGTTTGAAAGTAAAATTGAGTTTGTATATGAAATTATGAGTGCATTTGGCACTCAAGGAGTTTAATCGTTGACCTGCAAACAAAATTTGCATTTGGCCGAAAAATTTACAAGGCATGCTTGCTAAAAGGTTTTACAAAAGGTACCTATGTGTCGCAGGAGTGAAAACAAGAGTCGCAGGTGTGAGCTCGCCAGGGCAAGGAAGAGGTTGTGGTACGAACCCACTAGTATGGAGAAGGATCGCATGGCAACCTCTGCTCTATATCTCTTGAATCGCAGGAGCGACACAAATACTGCTCTAGCGACGTTGATGGGGTGGCCCCGTGTCTGCAGGGGTGAAAATATTGCAGTTTTAAAGGAAGGTAAAGGGGAAATGGTTGCAAACATTATCCAATCTTATTTTCAGTTGAAAAAGCTTATCAAACTTTGGTCGGCTATGATTGATGGATACTTATGTTTTGCCCTTGTTGGGTTTGGTTGTTAAATTTCTATTGTTGATGTTTATATAGTAGTGCTTTTTAGATTGGTGTTAATATTTAATTTCTTATATTTAGTTTGTCATTTTATTAGTTATGGTAGTTAAGTGGCTTTTCCCGATGATAGACAGAGTGACTACTTTCTTAAGGGAAAATATCATCTTTTTGTTTATAGCTTTTGTAGTTATAGGTGAATGGCTTGTTTGGTGCTAGTAATTAGTCTTCATAGTGAGCCGACCCTTCCAAATTTTTTTTGTAAAGTATGTAAATCAAGTTGCATGGAAATAAATATTTTGTGACAATATTTTATTTGTTTTAGTGACTCTTGACTCACTAGTTGGTGAGGTTTGGAAAATTCTTTTATGACTTAATTGTTCTTGCTTAGGAAGTAAATTTAGTCGTCTTAAGTAATTCATATGCCATGTGTTATGAGTTTTTGTCTCTATTTCTCTTACTAGTTGTACCATCTAGAACTTTCCCGGTAAGTCTTTTGATACTAGGCTTGATTGATTTGAAGGGGAGAAATGACCTTAGGCCTTCTTTGTTATATTCTTACAACCCCTTGAACTAAAAGGTACACCATTGAATGGTGCTATCCCTAGTGATCCCTTTTGAGCTTTAAACTTTTTCTTTGGCAACCACGTTACAAGCCTTAATCCATCCTTGAATTAACTCCTCTTTTAAACCTGTCCCTCTTTGAATGCTAAAATTGACAACTTAGGATTTTATCCTAAGTTGGGGTATGGTTGAGTTGAAGGATGTGCGTGATGGCATTGTAAGTGCTTCCCAAAAGAAAATTCAAAGAAAGAGTCGTAAAAGCTCACATATAAAACAAAAAGAAGAGAAAAAGAAAACAATGTTTGTTGTTCACAAAAAAAATTAATAAAAGAAGTTGTTAATAAATAGGGAAGCTAGAGTGAAAATAATAATGTTTGGTATTCAAGGTTGGAGAATAAATGATCCAAAATATTGTGTAGTATTCAAGGAGGGTGTAGTCACTATTATGCTAAACTTTTATCCTACCCATCCCAAAGCCTACATTACAAGCTTTAAAAAAGTCCTCGTGGGATCTCAAACTAAAAATAAGGGCAAGCTTATGGTTTAATACTTCTAACATTTGAAATTCTTTGTTGAGTGGTGTTGTGTTTTAGTCCCCCATATTCGTGTGGTACATAAAACATGTTTGGGACTTTTTTTTTAGGGCATATGAATTAGAAAGGAATGGTGATGTTAATTATTCCGAAAGTAAGAAAATTGAGCATATTTTGTGAACTAGTGTCTTTGAGTCACCTCTTGATATTTTTTGTTGTCATTTAGTCATTTTATATGTTCCATTGCATTCTTTTACAAGTGAGTCATCCATGATCATGCTTAATGTGTAATTATACTGCTTAGGTCTTTGTCTGTTTGCATCTAGACACTAAATCTCATTGTTTGAGGACAAACAATAGTTTAAGTTTGGGGGTTTGATAAGCTGGCGGAATAGCAATTTATTTAGCCTTTAATTGCAAAATATTGCCTATTTAGAGATTGTTGGAAATCAATTTTGGTTTAATGAATTTTCTAAGTATGAAATTTACAGGAAAGATGAGCTCATAAGGAATTGGAGCAAATGAGAGAACAATAACGCCAAAGAATGAGAAAACATGTGCAAATCAACGGCACCCCACCATTAATGGAAATATGACAATCACTTAAGGCATTATGCGTGTCGCACAATTAATTATGTGGTCTCACATTGAGCAACACAAATTGTGTGGTTCACACATCCAATTGTGCGGTCACATAATTAATCGTGTGATTCCACATTGAGCAGCACACGTCACTTTTTAATTATGTGGCTTAATTGCACAGTTCACATATCCAATTGTGCGGTCACACAATTAATTGTACGGTTCCAAATTGATCATTATAACTCACTATTTAATTATGCGGCTTAATTGTGCAGTTCGCACATATAATTGTCTGGTCACATAATTAATTGTTCGGTTCCACATTGAGCAACGCAATACTGTATAGGGACAAATTTGTCTTTTGATTTCCAATTTTTCTAAGGACATATAAATAGTTTTTCAAGACCTGAATGTTCTTATCTTTGGCAGCCAAGAGAAGATCTTTGGCTTTTTCATAGCTCAAGAGAGAGAAAAAAACCACCTTACACTTTAGGCTAAAGATTTGAATGAAACCATTGATCTAGTTTTACCCATTTCTTCTCCCCTTGCTTTATATTAAATATTTGTAGTGTGTAGTCTTTCTTTATTGTTTGAATATTGAAGATAGAGATATTTCTATATTTATTCAAGATTGTAGGTTTTAATTTTATCTATTGCTTTTTTATAAATTATCTACTTGTTGATTTGTATTTGGGTTTGATAGATTTAAATCATAATGGGCCTATTGTATGGAAAAGGGAGTAGCTAACCCTAGGTGATGTCCATTTATCCTTGCTTAGCTTGAGAATGTATGTTAGGATTGAAAACTTTGATTTAGCATGAAATGAGTGTTTTCCTCATTAATGGATTTGAGCTAGAGATAGTAAAATCGTTATGTAGCCAAATTGAGTTGTTTTGCATACTCTTTAGCTTGGTTCGAGAGAACAAGTGAAGGATAGTTTGTTAGCATTCGAGAGAAGCTAGCAGAACATGTTAATTATTATCAAGAGAAACTGATTTGGAACTCAAAGGCTAATCTTTAAACCCATGTATAATCAATGTAGTATTTAATTTAATATAATGGATTATTGGTAGAATTATTTACCTTGGTTATTGTTTGCTATGATTGTTTTTTGAAGTCACTGATCAAACATTTGTTTTTATTTTATTTTTAGTTCAGTGACACCTTTTTAATACTTTTAAACCCTCCATTCCATTCTAGACCATTCGAGTCTTAGTAGTTGTGCTTTAGTTTTCCATTCGTACTTGATTTCCTTTACATTGTTCCCTGTGGATTCAACCCCGACTCACAAGTTGGGTAAATATATTTTGACAACGATCACGTACACTTTTAGATTGGTTTCGGAGTGTAATTGAGAATTATCAGTTGCTGCCAAGACAACTTCTTTCAGGCTTCTGTCAGGCTTCCCACTAAAAGTTTAAGAGGGGGGGGGTTGAATTACAATCTTTTCTTTTCCCTTATCTAACTCTCCTAATGATGCATTCGACTTTTACTACAGTTCGATGAATAAAAAATATGAAATATTGCAAAAAGGAAAATGTACACATGATACTTTTATGCTATCTATCAAAATGAGCCTTAATCTAGTCCCCTTGGGTTGCAACAGGGTGCCACTATTTTTCTATTTCCTCTACCGAGTGTTAACTTACTCAGTGTTACAATTTTGACACCAATGATTGAGATTGATTAACAACTCAATCCCTCAAAGCTAAGCCTATAAAATAACTTTTCCACACACCATTGAGTCTAGTAGGATATCAACAAATACACAAAGATATTGATTTTGTTAGGAGATCAGCATACACACACACCTACTGAGTTTGTTAGGACCTCAGTGAACTCATGACCTACTAATTGTGTTAGGAGCCCAATGAACATACAACCTAATTAGTTTGTTAGAAGCTAAGTGACCACACAACCTATTGATTCTGTTAGAATTGAGTTTGTTTAACTCAGCTAGATCAAAACGAATGCTGACTCTATTAGGATCGTTACACTCTAACCTGATGCTATACCTCACTCAAGTTATTCCCTTCTTTATTTTTTGTCTACACTACTACACATTATGTGATCCAATGCTTATTAAAGATAAGAAAAGAAAAAAGTAGTTTGAGGACTTATAGATCATACTTCTCCTCTTGAAGACTAATCCATTATATAGATGTGTGAATCATCCATTAAAATTCAAGGGTATTAATCCTTGAAAATAGTTTAAGAGAGTGGACTCTTTTCCAAAACAAGGATGATATTTATGACTCTTTTTATTATCTTGGCCGTTTGATCCATTTATAGAAGCCAATGATATTTATTCCTTCAAGGAAAAGCTTATGAATGGTAACTTGTGAACTTTAATGATTCATATCTTCCTAACATAGTATTAACTCATCCTCTTTAATAAGCAACATCTTCCAATGCAGTAACATCAGTTCTCGATATAGCAATATCATCTTTCATAATTTAATGCAATGCCAACTTCTTCTTTTCCTTTTTTCATTTATTGAGGAGTATGTGATGAGCTGTTTTCTTATTTTTATAGAATTCCTTGCAATATTATTGTCATTCATTGAATTAATACTAAAAATCTCCCACTTTTTTATGGATGACAACAATAGTTCCTTCTTATATGGTCCCATTGTATCTAGGGCAATTCTTGTAAATGTTGTTCTTGAATTAGTTCTTTCCTAGAAGATTTTAATACATACACAGATAAAAACTAATAGTTACATGCAGATAATATTTTCTCCCCTTTGGCATCAATAAAAAAGAACATGGAGACTTAACACAATAAACTTTGATGTTTGATATAAGTTCAGAAAAATACATTTTTAACTACTATACTCTAATAACATCTTGATTGAAATGAATTTGTTCACTTGGAAATGAAAAGTCATTCCTTAACAACTCTATCTTCTCTTATAGATCGGTTAACTTGGTCTAAAGACTGGTAAAATTGTTCAGGAGATAAGGTGATCTAATAAGGGTTTAAGGACAATATTATCTTCTAAAAATCCATTTGTCCTTTACATAGGAATATCCCAAACTATTAGGAGATTTTAAGTGATAGAAGAGAATAACACTAGTTTTGGGAACATTCATGATATCCAGCTTATGAAAGTTAAGTATGCGAGGTATGATTATTCCATAAGGAAGATTTGAAGGATCATTAAGAACAAAATTATCCTACTGATTATTAAGGATGGCAACTTGAATGACTTCTTGGTAGAAAGACAATATGTCACAAGAATATCTAGGATGGAAAGTTTTAAAAGGTATTTTGGCCTTTGAAAGAGTGTGGTGGCAACGATATGTGAAACAACATGATGTTCAAAGAACATGTCATAGCCAAATGAGGAGTCTGCTAAAAATAAAAACCTTTTATCCTGAACAGGATTGACATCTAGATTTCATGGGCATTCATCTCTATAAAGGATTGAAAGACCAGAGAAATTTTCTTTGATTCTATCAAAAATGGTATCATTAATGATGATTTGTTTCTCGTAAACCATTATTTCAAAGACATTCTTCTCCTAGGGGAAGAATATCAGTATAGTAGATTTTGACTAGGGGTTCATAAATATAGAGTGGAAAAGTATCAGAAAAGTTTCTCCATCCTTGTGAATGAAAGTACTCCTGGACGTTACACTTGTTGCTGAAAGTAACTCTAGACTAACTATCCTGTCATGGAGAATAGTCTTGTCCATAAAAAATTTGTATAGATTTTCATGAAATGGATTTCAAAATATTATTTTGGAATGAGGATAAACTTTACTAAAAACAATATTGTTTTTTGGAGAACTTCTTGAAGAGTTTAAACCATATGAGTAGAAACTAGATGATTTTTTTAGAAATAGAAGACATATTGAAAAGATAGTTTTGAGAAAAAATGATAGAAATTTGAGTTTTAAATACATACGAAGATGAAGAGAGGCACCGAGTTAAGTGAATCATCATCATAACAGCCTAGTGACCGTTGACCAGAAAAGAGAGAGTATAGGATAGTACATTATAAGAACTTTTGATAGATACTTAATCATTGCAAGGATTTTGATGGCTTATAAACTTTATAGCAAATAGAATACGAAGAATTGTAATTCATTAAATTAATTATTTTCAAAATATGGACACTCATAAATTTGTTTTTTCTTAAGATGATAAAAATATGAATCACTTAACAATTATCATGTACTTAATATTAAGCTATCAGTTTCTTTTCTTAAGCAGGCATAGTTGACTACTCAATCCTGTCAATCAACTCTTAGAACAATGAATGAATTTTAATCATAATGATAAATTCTTATAAGCCAATTATCAAAATTCAAAATGCATACCAAAGTAATTTTCCACAAGATAACTCATATTCTCTCAAGATAATATTGAAGATTATTTATTTATCATCACAAAAAATGCTCAATATTGAAATTATTTTTCCTATAGAGATAATCTTGCTAAACACATAATCAACACTTCATTGGTACCCACATATTTTTGGGTCCTTCTTGGTTAGGGTAAATACCCTTATCTATAGTTTTCCATATCTAGTTCATTAAGTAACAAAATTTATAATTGAAATATTTATAACCATCTATTCCATAATAATGACTAGGATGTAGTGAATCGTTGCCGATAGTGTTATTTTTAGAAGGAACTAATTTATTAATTCTTTTTTAAGTTCTCTTCTTCAAGTAAAAAGTTTTAAAACTAATTTTTTAAAAAGGAATTTGAAGATCTTTATTAAACCATTATGTGTTAGAAAAGTAACTATGTTTAGGAACAATTACCTCATTCTCTTCATAGAAATGATTATCTCGTTGTCTTCATGCATGGAAATGAAGCAAATATTTTGTGATTCACTCTCTTTTTCTTCAGAATAGTCCTCATCACACCAGCTTCTTAGATTCTTATTCCTTGGAGTCTTTTAGAAGATCTTTTTCTAATTTCTTGATAGTCTGTAGAAAAATGGGCTATCTTTCAACATTCATAACATTTGCATCATTTTTTGACTGCTTAGGTTCATTCTTATCTTTTTACTGACTTAGGTTGTTTGTTCTGCTGATTTTGGAATGTTATAATTCGTTTACAAAAGATCTAGTGATAAGATCAATACTTCTTATTATTCTTCTTTACCATGAAATCATCAGTTACTTTGAAAGAAATAGTCCTTTTCTTGAATGCCTATTGATTCCATTTGTTGAGATGTGCTTATTCAAAGGAAATCAAGTTACCTTTTGAGTTCATAATATGTAGGCTTATTTATATCCATAATTTCAATGAAAACAACTTTAATATACCATTGTTCTAGAGGACTTCTCAAGATTCTAGAGATTTGATAAGTTACATGATGTATTTTTCCTACAGCTTTAAGTTCTCCAATGATCTTGCTGAATATAGAAAACATCTCTTCAATAGTTTATCCATTCTTCATTTTGAACAATTCATAATAATGAACCACAAGACTCATGATTGCATGCTTGAACTTGTTAGTGCCTTCATAAGTGACTTTAAGTTTGTCGCACATTTCCTTTATAGATTCATAGCTAGAAATCTTCTCATACTCCTCACCACTTATGAAGTTATAGAGAATATTCTTATCTTTGGAGTTTATTTGAATAATTTTCATCTTCTTATTTTGTAGTTGTCTAAATAAGGAGTAATATCACTCGCAGAGTCATCTTTGTCTTTGTGCGAAGAAATTGGTAGATTACCCATCTTTATCACCCCTCAAACTTTGACATCATATGATTTAATATATGTCTCCATTCTTATTTTCTAATGAGAGAAATATTTCCTATTATAATAAGGTGGTCTTGATACATATGTTCCCTCTTGAAATAATACTCCAATAATAAGTTAAGCCATGGTCCTTACTCTCTAGCTGTTAGGCAATAAATATGTGACCTTGCTCTGCTATTAATTAAAAGTGCAAGAAACGGGGTGAGTTGCAAATTTTTAATTTCCTTTGGTTGGATCTATGGTTGATAAAGTCAACTCTTTCTACAGTTTGATGAAAATATAATATGGAATGGTGAAGAAAGGGAAATGTACACACTATTTTTATACTGGTTGGGGCTCAAAATAAGCCTTAATCCAGTCCCTTTAGGTTGCAAGAGGGTCACTATTTTGCTTTATCCTCTTCTGAGTGTTAATATCCTCTTCTGAGTGTTAATAACTCAGTCTTACAATTTTGACACCATTGATTGAGTCTGATTAAGAACTCAATCCCTCAATGTTAAGCCTAGACACACTCTACTGTGTTTGTTAAGATCCCAACAAATACATAAAAATTGTTGAGTCAGTTAGGAGCTCAACATACACACACACACACTACTGAGTCTATTAGGATCTCAATGAATAAACAACCTACTAAGTCTGTTTGGATCCCAGTGAACACACAACCTACGGAGTCTATTAGGATCCCAATGACCACACAAGTACCTTACTGATTTTGTTTAACTCAGCTAGATCATAATGAATACTGAGTACATTCGGATCCCAGTGAACACTAACTTGATGTTATGCCTCACTTGTACTTTTCGCTCCTTTCTTTTTTGGTTACACTAGTATACAATATTTGAGATAATGTTTATTAAAAGAAAAGAAAAGTTTGAGGACTTATAGAATATAATTCTTCTCTTGAAGACTAGTTCCTTATATCAATGTGGGAACTAACCGTTACAACCCAAGGGTATTGATCCTTGAGAATAGTTAAGATAGTGGATTCTCTTCTAAGAATAAAAAAGTGTCATATTGATGACTCTTTTTATTATCTTGTCTATTTGATCGATTTATACCAACCATTAATCTTCATTCCTTTAAGGAGAAGTTTGTCACTGGTAACTTGTGATATTTAATGATTCATATCTTTCCAATGTATTATTAACTCATATACTTTATGAATCATCTTCTTCCAATGCAATACTATCATTTCTTGATACAACTATATCACCTTCTATCATTTAATGTAGTACAAACATCTTCTTTTCCTTCTTTCATTTATTTAGGAGTATGTAATGAGTTGTTTTCTTATTTTCATAGAAGGCCTTGCAGTATTGTTGTCATTCATTGAAATTAACACTATCACCCACGAGTTGACAGTACGACTCATGAAATGAGTTTCAGGAGTTATGACTCAACCCGTGGTGACCTAGGAATGTACTTTTAATTTTTTGAGCTAAGTCTATTCCTGTCGATGGGACGAGCTGTGCTAGGCTGGTAAAAATTTCTTTGGCCCATCCTGATCCCTAGTCGGTCCGAGTTGGCAAATTTTAGGGCGGTCCCAAATTGGTCGACCTAGTCCGGGCTAATTTACTTGATCAGTACCGGCTGACCCACATGCATGTTGTCCGGTCCAACCTACTAAGAATAGTGGTCGTTAACAATAAAAATACAAAGGTTTAATTCATAAAAATTTATATATTTGTATAGTTTAAAATTTGTATGAGTATACAAGAGTTATTAATAATATATATATACATATTTACTAAAGATATAAATTATATACTAATGATATATAGTAAACATATTAATGATATATACTATATATAATAAAGATATATATTATATAATAAGGATATATACTATATGCTAACGATATATACAAAATATTCTAGAGATATATACTATAAGATATATACTATATATATATA